>PVJA010017552.1:0-41380 GCA_004027025.1 Myocastor coypus | reverse complement strand
GGACCTTGTACTTCCCAGGCAGGCACGTGTGCCCCAGAGCTATCTCCCCAGCCCCCTTTTTTAAAACTTTTATTTATTTATTTTTTCTTGTTTCAGAACTTTTGTTTGTTTATTAATTTATTTTTATGTCTGGTTCAGCCTGCCCAGAAGGCAGGGCTGGCAAACCATGTGGTGCCAGGGATCAAACTGTGGTCCCTGCTGGCACCTAAGCTTTCCTAAGCAGTATCTTTAGACCACTGAGCCATCCCACCAGCCCCTACACCTACATTTTCAGCACAGCATTCTGGTTTTCTCTATGTGGGTAATAATAGTTTTATTTTTTTGTTTGTTTGTTTGTTTGTTTGTTTCTTGTTGTTCTCTGTTTTTGTTTTACAACCGTATTTTTTTTTTTTTTTTTTTTTTTTTTTTTTTTTTTTTTTTTTTTTTTTTTTTTTTTTTTTTTTTTTTTTTTTTTTTTTTTTTTTTTTTTTTTTTTTTTTTTTTTTGTAGATCCTGGAGTCAAACTCAGGACCTTGCAGTTGCTGGACAGGTCCTTGTGCCCCTGAGCTAGCGCCATGGTCCCCTTTTCATAAACTTTTATTTATTTATTTTTCCGGTTTCAGAACGTTTATTTGTTAGTTTGTTTATTTGTTTACTTTTATGGCCTGCTTAGCCTGCCCTGAGGGCAGCGCTGGGGCAGCATGTGGTGCCACGGATCGAAACCCGGTCCCTGAAGCCGCCTAAGCTTTCCTAAGCAGGCGCTTTAGACCACTGAGCCACACTCCCGGGCTGTACGAATTACTTAACATTTCTTTCTAGTTTTTGTTTTTCCTGTTATTTGCCAATATTGATTTTTGTAAGCAAAATACTACTGTTTTACCTAAAATTCCTCTTCTACATTATTATTATTATTATTATTATTATTATTATTATTGTATTTTAGGGAAGAGTCTTCAGGGTGTTTAGAGTCTCACTACTTGGTCGGACTACTAGTGATCGGCTTGTTTACAGCCTCCCAAAAGCTCAGATTACAGGCAGATGCCACCCTTGCCAGTCTCAATTGCCATGTTAGGCCACCCTGGGGATGGAGCCGGCATGGCAGCTCTGGGAGCGCAACCCCTGGCCTCTGTGCCTCCTTCCAGGCATTTCATTCTCCTGAACTACTTGGAAGGCCCCCATAACACATTTTATTTTATTTATTCATATTTGTTCTTTTCTGTGTAAACTTTATTTATTTATCTATTTATCTATTTATTTTTATGATGGCCGGTACATCCTGCCCTGAGCGCGGGTCTGGCACAGGATGTGGTGCTGGGAATAGAACCTCCGCTCCCTGCCATGGCCTAAGTTTTCCTAAGCATGCGCTTTAGACCACTGAGCCCTCCCGCCAGCCCGTATTCCTACATTTTAAGCACAGCATTCTGGTTTTCTTTTCCTTTCTTTTTTTTTTTTTTTTTTTTTTTTTTTTTTTTTTTTTTTTTTCCACTTAATTTTTCCTCGTTTCAGAATGTTTGCGTTTTTGTTTCTTTATTTTTCTGGCCAGCTCAGCATGCCCTGGGCACTGGGCTGGCACAGCATGTAGTGTCGGGGATCGAACCGCGGTCCCTGCCACCGCCTAAATTTTCCTATGCAGGTGCATTAGACCACTGAGCCATGCTTCCAGACCCTATTCCGAAATTTTAAGCACAGCATTCTGGTTTTCTTTTCTTTTCTTTTTTTCTTTTTTTTTTTTTTCATTTAATTTTTTCTTGTTTCAGAACTTTTGCGTGTTTGTTTATTTATTTTTATGGCCGGCTCAGCCTGCCCTGCGGGCAAAGATTGCACAGAATGTGGTGCCAGGAATCGAACCTTGCTCCCTGCTGTGACCTTAGTTTTCCTAAGCAGGCGATTTAGACCACTGAGCCATCCCGCCATCCCCTATTCCTACACTGTTCTTCTCTGTTTTGTTTTTTTTGTTTTTTTTTTCATTTAATTTTTTCTTGTTTCATAACTTTTGCATGTTTTCCTATTTATTTAGTTTTATGACCGGCTTACCATGATGTGGTGCCGGAGATCGAACCGCGTTCCCTGGTGCCGCCTAAGTTTTCCTAAGCAGGCACTTTAGACCACTGAGCCATCCCGCCAGCCCCTATTTGTACATTTTTTCTTCTCTCTTTTTTTTAATTTTTTCTTATGTCAGATCTTTTGCATGTTTGTTTATTTATTGAGTTTTGTGACTGGCTTAGCCTGATGTGGTGCCAGGGGATGAAACCGCGGTCCCTTCCGCTGCCTAAATTTTCCTAAGCAGGCAGTTTAGACCATTCAGCCATCCCACCAGCCCTATTCCTACATTTTTCTTCTCCTTTTTGTTATTTTAATATTTTCTATTTTCAGAACTTTTGCGTGTTTATTTATTTAATTTTATGACCAGCTTAGCCTGATGTCGTGCCGGGCATCCAACCGTGTTCCCTGCCACCTTCTAAGTTTTCCTAAGCAGGCTCTTTAGACCACTGAGCCATCCCGCCAGCCCCTATTCCTACATTTTTTCTTCTCCTTTTTCTGTAATTAATTTTTTCTTGTTTCAGAAGTTTTCCAGATTTTTTATTTATTTAGTTTTATGACTGTCTTACCCTGATGTGGTGGCTGGCATTGAACTGCAGTCTCTGGTGCTGCCTAAGTTTTCCTAAGCAGGTGCTTTAGACCTCTGAGCCATCGCACCAGCCCTTATGCCTACATTTTAAGTGCAGCATTGTGGTTTCTTTTCTTTTGGTTTTTATTTTCATTTAACTTTTTCTTGTTTCAGAACTTTTGCGTCTTTGATTATGCATTTAGTTTTATGACTGGCTTAGCATGATGTGGTGCTGGGGATCAAACAGCGGTCCCTGCCGCTGCCTACGTTTTCCTGAGTAGGTGCTTTAGACCGCTGAGCTATCCCTTCAGCCCCTATTCCTACATTTTTTCTTCTGTCTTCTTTTATTTAATTTTTTTTTTTTGTTTCAGAACTTTTGCGTGTTTGTTTATTTATTTATTTTTATGACTGGCTTGGCCGGATATGGTGCCGGGGATTGAACCTCGGTCCCTGCCGCCCCCTAAGTTTTCTTACCAAGTGCTGTAGACCACTGAGCCATCCCGCCAGCCCCTATTCCTCCATTTTTTCCTCTTTTTTGTAGTTAATTTTTTTCTTGTTTCAGAAGTTTTGTGTATTTTTTATTTATTATTTTTATGACCGGGTTAGCCTGAAGTGGTACCTGGTATCAAACTGTGGTCCCTCTCGCAGCCTAAGCTTTCCTAAGCAGGCGCTTTATACCACTGAGGCATCGCACCAGCCCCTATTCCTACATTTTTTCTTCTATATTTTTTTCGTTTAATTTTTTGTACTTTCAGAACTTTTGCATGTTTATTTATTTAGTTTTGTGACCAAATTAGAGTGATGTGGTGCCAGGGATCAAACAGCAGTCCCGGCCGCTGCCTAATTTTTCCTAAGCAGGTGCTTTAGACAACTGAGCCATCCAGCCAGCCCCTATTTCTCCATTTTTTCTTTTCTTCTTTTTGTATTTAATTTTTTCTTGTTTCAGAATTTTTGCGTATTTGTGTATTTATTTTTATGGCCATATCAGTCTGCCTTGGGTGCGGGGCTGGCACAGCATTTGTTGCCGGCAATTGAACTCCGCTCTCTGCCACGGCCTGAGCTTACCTAAACAGTCGGTTTAGACGACTGAGCCATTTGCCACCCCCAACTCCTACATTTTAAGCACAGGTTTCTGGTTTTCTATGTGTGGATAATAATAGTATTATTTTTTGTTCATTTCTTTCTTTGTTCTTGTTATCTGTCTTTGTTCTCATTTTACCTCCTTAATTTTTTTTTTGTGGAAGCCGAAATCATTTTTTAATGGATTTTCGTCGTTCTTCATTTTTTTAAAATTTATTATTTTTTCTTTTTTCAGAACTTTTGTTTGTTCATTTATTTTTATGGCTGGCTCAGTGTGCCCTGGGTACTCGGCTGGCATAGCATGTGATGCTGGGGATGGAACTGCAGTCCCTGCCACCAGCTAAACTTTCCTAAGCAGGTGCTTTGGACCACTGAGCCCTCCCACCAACCCCTATTCCTACATTAAGCACTGTATTCTGGATTTCTTTTTATTTTATTTTATTTTTCTTTTTTCAGAACTTTTGTTTGTTTGTTTATGTATTTTTATGGCCAGCTCGGCCTACCCTGGCGCCGGGCTGGCAAAGCCTGTGGTACCGGGAATCGAACCGCCCTCCTTGCTGTGGTTTAAGCTTTCCTAAGCAGTCACTTTAGACCACTGAGCCATCCTGTCAGCCTGTATTCCCACATTTTAAGCACAGCATTCTGGTTTTCTGTATGTGGTTAATAATAGTGAAAGTTTTACTTCTTCTTTACCTATTCTTATTCCTTTTATTTCTCTTTCTTGTCTAATGGCTGTAGCTAATGACTCCAGAACTATATTGAATAGAAGTGTCGATAGGGGGCATCCTTGTCTTGTACCAGATTTGAGAGTAAAAGACTTCAGTTTTTCCCCATTTAGAATTATGCTAGCTGTTGGACTGTTGTAGATGGCTTTTCTCAGGTTGAGGTAGAGGCCCACTATTCCAACTTTCTCTAGGACTTTGAACATGAATGAGTGTTGCACTTTGTCAAAGGCCTTTTTGGCATCAACTGAGACAATCATGTGATTTTTGGTCTTGGTTCCGTTGATATAGTGTATTATATTTATAGATTTGCATATAATGAACCATCCTTGCATCCCTGGAATGAATCCTACCTGTTTGTGATGTATAATCTTCTTGATGATTTATTGTATTCTAGTGGCTGGCATTTCATTGAGAATTTTTGCATCTATGTTCATGAGAGAAATTGGTGTATAGTTTCCTTTTTTAGTTACATGTCTTTCTGGTTTTGGTATCGGTGTAATACTTACCTCTAGGAATGATTTTGGAAGGATTATTTCCTTTTCAATTTCATTGAAGAGTTTGAATAGTGTTGGGATTACATTTTCTGTAAATTTCTTGAGGAATTCAATAGTGAATCTATCAGGTCCCGGACTTTTCTTTTTTGGTAGCCTTTTACTACATTTTGTAATTCATTGGCTGTTATTGGATTTTTGAGAGTTCTGATATCTTCTTGTTTGAGTTTGGGTAATTTGTACCTTTCTAGTAATCTGTCCATTTCACCTGTGTCTTCAATTCTGTGAGAGTAAAGATTCTCAAAGGAACTATTTATGATCCTCTGTATCTCTGCTGGGTCTGTAATAATTTCACCCTTTTCATTCCTTATTGCTTGGATTTGAGTCCTTTCTTTCCTCTTTTTGATGAGGTTAGCTAGGGGCTCATCAATATTATTTAATCTTGCAAATAACCAGCTTTTGGATTCACTAATTCTTTGTACTGTTTTCTTTTTCTCAGTAGAATTGATTTCTGTTCTAATCTGTATAATTTCCTCCTGCCTTTGGGTTTCGATTTTGTTTCCTCTTCCGCTTCTAGTCAGTTTAAGTGTTGCGGAAGATCGTTTGTTTGTTCCCGTTTATTTTGTTAATGTGTGAGTTCAGAGCTATAAATTTCCCTCTGAGAACAGCTTTCATTGTGTACCACAAATTCCAGTAGGTTATGTTTGAATTTTCCTTAAATTGTAGATACTGTTTAATTTCTTGTTTAATTTCATCTGTAACCCACTGGGTGTTGAGAAGAATGTTCTTTAATTTCCATGTAGTCCTGGAATTCCTATGGTTTCTTTCGTCATTTATTTCCAATTTGATTGGGCTGTGTTCAGATAAAATGCATGGGATAATTTCTGTTTTCTTGCATCTACTTAAGCATGATCTATGGACTAATATGTGATCTATTTTACAAAATGTCCCATGTGCAGCCGAAAAGAATGTGTATTTTGAAGTGGTTGGGTGGAACACTCTGTATATGTCCACTAAGTCCAGTTTTTCCATGTTCTGATTCAGCTCTGCTAATTCTTTGCTAATTTTTTGTCTGCTTGACCTATCTTTCTCGGATAAGGGAGTGTTGAAGTCTCCTGTTAAGATTGTAGTATTGGATATGAGATTTTTCAGGTCCATTAAGTTTTGCTTTATATAGCTTGCTGCTCCCATGTTGGGTGCATACATATTTATGAGTGTTACTTCATCACGAATTTTTCCCCTAACCAGTAGTTTAGTGGCCTTCTTTGTTTCATTTGATCAATCATGGTCTGAAGTTTAGACTGTCTGCAAACAGGATTGCTAACCCTGCTTTTTTTGAGGTGCTGGAGCATGTAGTATTGTTTTCCAACCTTTAACTTTAAGCCTATGAGTTTCTTTATGGGTTAAGTGTTTTTCTTGTATACAGCATATTGTTGGGCTCTGTTTCCTTATTCCCTCTGCAAGTCTGCTTCTTTTAATTAGAGAACTGAGTCCATTTACATTGATGGTTATAATTGAAATGTATTGACTTCTGGTTGACATGACTCTTATTCACTACTGTTTACCACTTTTTCCTCCTATGTTTAGTTGGTTCCTCTATTTGGTGGGGTCTTTCTGTTCTCATTTGTTGAATTTGAGTCGTTTTGGTCATTCTCTAAAATATTTGTTAGAATATTGTGCAGTGTTGGCTTTGATGTCATGAAATGGTTTAGTTGTTTCTTGTCATGGAAATATTTCCCTTCTCCCTCATACTTGAAGGAGAGTTTTCCTGGATATAGAAGTCTGAGCTGAAATTTGTTTTCATGGAGGACTTGAAGCACTCTGTTCCTTGCTCTTCTTGACTTCATGGTGTGTGAAGAGAAATCTGCTGTTATTCTGATGGGTTTCCCTTTAAATGTGATCTGTTTCTTTTCTCTAGCAGCTTTTAGTATATTATTCTTCAGCTGGATTTCTGGTATCTTGACTATTATATGTCTTGGCGTGTTTTTTAGTTGGGTTGATGTTATTTGGAGTTCTGTAGGCTTCAGTTACCTGAATGTCTGATTGTTTTCTCATATTTGGGAAGTTTCCTGCTATTACTTCTGCCCATGTTCTTTTTATATCATTTGTATTGACTCCTTCTTTCTCATTGATTCCTATTAATCATATATTATTTCTTTTTGCATCATCTTGCAGATGCTGAATTATTTTTTCTTGCATTCTGGTTGTTTTTAAGAGAGCCCTTCCTACCTTTTCACTAGGTGCAACTGAGTCGTCAAGATCTGAGACTCTATCTTGACTTTTGCTCATACAGTGTTGCTAGCTTGTGACTGAGATTTTAATTTCTTATATATCTCTTTGAAACTGTTTCATGCAATCTATTTTGTTCCTATATTGCTCCGTCAGGGACTCCATCATTTTTCTATTGTCTTCTAATTTTTTATTGATGTCTTCTTTAGTAATACTGAACTCTCATTATGGTTATCCTTTCTCTCTCTAATACAGAGATTATTTCTGTTCTGTTCTCCTCTCTACTTTTTTGTAGTTGTTCCCCTACTTGGGATGCTATTTATTTAGACATGTCTTTGTTAACTTTAGATATTATTTCTGCTCTGATGTCCTCTATACATTTCTCCAGTCGTTTTTCCACTTCATGTATTTCTTTTTTTTACTTCAGATGTTATCTCTGATCTCAGTGGCTCTATAAGTTTCTGCACTTGTGTGTCTGTCTCAGATGCTACCAGTTTAGGGGGTTCATCTACATCATTCCCATTTTCTTCCATGGTAGTGTCTTCTGTATTTGATTTCGGTGGGCTTGGGCCCTGAGATTGCATCCAACTCCTTGTTGTTATCATTTTGTATGGAAGCGACCTATGCACTTTGGTGGCATTATGCTGTTAGTGTCTATGGACCTTTGGTCTGGAGCCTCCAAGTTGGTTCCCCTATAGAAGTTCCCGGCTTCATGTAGGAGCTCAGGCTGCTGGCTGCTGTGAAGCCCTGTTGGTGTGGTCTGTACGTGGAGGTGGAACTTTGGAATTGAGGAGTCCTGGTAGGCTTGTGGACCAGAATGGTTACCAGATGAGTTTTATGATGGGTTCGGTAGTGGAGCTTGGGCAGGAGGGGTTCAAAAAAACAAAGGGAAAGGGGAAGCGGAAGGCGGGCCAAGGATCCTGACACAGCCGGGACCGGACCAGGAACGGAACAGGAAGTTAGTCCCAGAAACACAGAAGAGAGGCAGAGGGGCCTAGGGACCTTACCTGGCAGGTGCGTGGGCCTGGCGGCATGGGGACTGAGGACCGGGAACTGGGAACTGGGTCAGGAAGTGAGACTCAGGAACACAAAAAAGAAGCAGAGGGGCTGATGGACCTTACCTGGCGGGTGCGCGGGCCCGGCAGGCTGGGGCTGTAAAGTGTTCTTGATGCTGTGTGGGCTGGGAGAGGTGCATAAGTGTTCATCAGGTCTCCCTTGCTGTCCTGGAACCACTTGACTTCTATGGTATTGGAAGAAGTGGCTGCAACTCAGGTGAGCTCCAGCAAGGGTGATGGACTTGGGAAATAGTGCACCATGACTCCTTAACTGTGCTGGAAGAAGCAGCCACAGCACAGCTAAGCTCTGGAGAGTGTAAGGGGCTGTAGAGTAGGGCTCACCTTGTACTAGCAGATGTCTTCTATGAAAATAGCTTCCAGTATGTTGGGAGAAGTAGCTCAATCCAAAGTCTTATGTAGCTCCTTAGTTATATTATATTTAAAATTTATCCCACTTCATACTTAGAGTTAAGACTATTAAATGAATTTATACTGTTTTAAATTTCGCCCCAAAATTATGAATGTTAGTTTGCAAATTTCCAAATATGTAGCTAAGATATAAATCGCTGATACTTGGGTGCACACAAATGAAGAATGTTCTCATTATTATAATAAAATAATAAATGAAGATGCATTGTCAAATTTCATTTCCTCTCAACCGATTGCATAATGCAGGCTAAAGACACCCAGCCTTTAGAGAAAAGACAAATGCTTTAAACAGTTTAATTGATAAGGAATGAATCTTAAAAGTTGTAGAAAGTGCTGACATAGTTTCATAGAAATATTTTGCTTAGGTGTTCTACTGCTGTGGTAGCAACTTCAGTGACATCTTAATATATGTTTGTTATCAGCTTTGCACATGTTTGCACTCGTTTTCAACAAAATTGGGTCAGTTTTCTTCAAGCAGACCATGTCCTTAGCATTTTGGAATTACCTATATTTCTCATTAGTTTAATGATATATACCTCCAAAAATGTACATCGTATAGGAATTATTTACAATATATCTCCTAGAAACTGAAATTTCTGGAAGTACTTATGAAGAAACTTAACTTTTCCTTCCCACAGTTTCTTTAAATATCCATGGTTTAGCTGCTTCCTGTGGCCCAGATTTCCTCTCCAGCTGGGTCTTCTTTGCATTTCCTGGCCTTTTCTTTTCTTTATTTTTTATTTTTGTTTCTTAGGTAATAGAAATTCTCTTTGCTTCAATTAAAACCAAAACAAACAAATAGAAGCAATCTCAATTTTAAAACTAAATGTCCAACCCTGTATAATTCACATGACTTGGCTTTCCTTATATTTCAGGCTTTTTTCCTTCTCTAAATTTTGAGTTTAGAGAGGCTTTCAGTGTACTTTTTGGCTCCAAGCAGAGTCACAAAGCTGAGAAAAAGGAGGGTCACCATCTTAGGAGTTTCCTTCTCTACCCTTCTTCTTGCTAATTTCATTTCTGGCACTTCCAAACGTATAATAGAGGAATGAAAAGTAGAGAAAACATGAATTTTTTATTTTACATGAACTCGTTCAGTGATGAGATATTTGTATTGTTTGTATCTGAACTTAATTCCATGCTGACTTTTTTTTCTCATGTATACTTTTCATGTTCTCCTGAATTCTGTTTTCCTCTCCACTATGATTCTTCCAAGTGAAGTGCACATGGTAAGGAAGTTCTTTGCTGCATTTTGTCACTCTTACAACCTTATATCACATGTCCTACGTTCATCTTCTCCTTTCTGAATATTTCCTGTGTGTAGTAGATATTCAGAAAACTGTTGTATTTTATGAGCCAGTCCTGAAAGAAATTACATGACAACCCGATGAAGGTAACTTCAGAGGTCTCACAGACATTAATCTCTCTCAAAGTGAGGTCGGAGCTCCAGAAGCATCTCACTTATATTGAGGCCTAAAAACAGGGTAAGGAATATACACAACTACTTCAATTAATACAGACTACAAATCACTATATATTCCACCATTCGACTTACACTAAGTTCACACAAATGTTAACTGATAACATTCTAAGCAAGGATGGAGACAACTGTTAACATCACCAGCAAGGGATCACAGAACATGTTGCCAGCAGTAGAGCTGTTATCTGCAGCCTTGAATCCCAGCTTTTCAGGATTTGCAAGTAACAGATGGCAGCCTTCCCTGGGCTGTTTATTATTCCCTTCTTCTTGGGACATTCATTAGGCTTTTGTCTCATCTATATTTCTCTGGGAAACATTCACATATTCTTGCCTATACATATTCTGAAGTTAAAGTCACCAAAGTGGCTGCCTTACTTTTTTATTATATATTCCAAGCAGGTAGCATCTGAATTATTATACTCTTGACTTTCCATAAGATTGCCAAATAACAGTTGATTTTGTGTTTCAAATTTCAAAGAACCTATCAATATCTAGCTTTGAGAAAAAGGGAAACATAGATATGTCTCTTGAAACTTGTCACCAATACTACTTCCTTAAATCCATACTTTTAAGAGTGTAGCTTTTTGTTGTTGTTGTTCCAGAAATCAGACCCAAGACCTTGTGCTTCCCAGAAAGGTACTATGCCTCTGAGCTATATCTCCAATACTGTGACCTTTTGTCCCTCAAATGCACAAGGATTTCATAATGTTAAATATCATTGTTTCTAGTGAATCCCCAAGCTAAGCGACCTATTTACTCTTTAATTTGGTATTATTTCACCTGTAACTGGAAAGGTTGTAATCTTTACCTCTGCACTTCATATCAAGGAAATATTTTATCTTCTGACTGCTCAGATTTCAAAGATTTTGGAAACATATGTAATTCTTACATATACTCTTTTTATTCATTTTAAAGAAAAATAATGTAAAATTACAATGGAACAGTTTCAAAACAAGTTAGTAGGATGATTACAGTAATTAATACCATGCATATTATTGTCTTCATAGTATTCAGAGGAAAAGATGAAGACTTGATATCTTGTCTAAACAATGTCAGTGCAAACTTTACATACAGATATATATATATATATATATATATATATATATATATTATGTCAACTCAGCCTGCCCTGGGTTTGTAGCTGACACAGCATGTGGTACAGGGAATTGAACAGCGATTACTGTGGTTGTCTAAGCTTGCCTATGCAGGTGCTTTAGGTCGCCTAGCCATCTCACTGGCCTAGTACAAACTTTTATTTTCACTGAATTCAGAGAAAGTAGCCGTATATCTATCCTAATGCTCTTGTGTGTGTGTGTGTGTGTGTGTGTGTGTATATATATATATATATATATATTTCTGATACTAGGAAAAAATATACCATGTTTTATAAGCACACTGTATGTCAAAGATACAGTATGAATCATAAAACAAAAATTATAATTAAACAATATTCAGAAAATTATTTAAATATTAATTACTTCAAATGAAATTAAGTATTTTAAAACATTTCTTTTCTTTTTTAAAAATTTAATTTAATTTAATTTAAGTTTTTTTTCTTGTTTCAGAACCTTTTTTTTGTTTATTCACTTTAATGGCCAGCTCAGTCAGCCCCAAGGGCAGGGCTGGTGCAGTATGTGGTTTCCAGGATCAAACCATGTTCCCTGAAGCTCCCCAAGTTTTCCCAAGCAGGCGCTTTAGACCACAAGCCATCCTGCTGGGCCCCCTTTAAAATATTTCAAAGTTCAAATTAAATTGTGAGTTCAACTTAGAGTCCACAATGTTGTGTATCACATGTACGAATCTGTAATCAATTCAGAGTACTTGAGTAGTATTTGAATAGCTTAATATATACAAAAATCAACTAAGAAAAATTTCTATGCTAGTAAAGAATTAATAACAATAAATGTCACATAAATAATGGAATGGCAAATGTATGACCAGCACTTCTAACAGTTTGGGGATAGGATATCGCACAAATTTCTAGCATGTTGTGTACGTGTAAAGTGTCCATGATACCTACTGGTGGCCAAGAGTCACTTGTGGGATTGAGCTATTGCTATTTCCTTGGTGTCCACCCTGTAGAAACAGACAGAATCATGACCTATAGGGTACAGGAAAAGTTCATTCATAGAATATGTTGATGGAAATATTTTGCTGCTGTATACAAAAGAATAGTTGAAAGACTGCTATTCTATATCTCTTTTTTTCTCCTGTGTTTAATTGTTTGCCATATTTTGTGGATTCTTTCCATTCTCTTTCAGGAGTTGTGGTCATTCTGATCCATCTCTAGAATATCTTTTATTAAATTATGTAGGGTTGGCTTTGTCATCATGAAATTCTTTAGTTGTTTTTGTCGTGCAATATTTCATTTCTCCATCAAACTTGAAAGAGAGTTTTTCAGGGTATAGCAGACTGGGCTGGAATTTGTTTTCATGAAGCATTCGAAGCACTCTGTTCCATGCTCTTCTTGATTTTAAGGCTTGTGAAGAGAAATATGCCATTATTGTGATGGGTTTTCCTTAAAGTGTGATCAGTTTATTTTCCTTAGTGGCTTTTAGTATACTGCTCCTGTGCTGAATTTCTTGGTTCTTGATTAGTATATGCCTGGGTGTGGTTTCAATTGGGTCAATGCTATTTGGAGTTCTCTATGAGGTCAGCTGGAACCCTTGCTCTAGATGGAAGGAAAGAAACTGCTTAAAGTCTTAGGGTATTTATTTATATACTCAGCAAGTTGCTATCATGTGACACTCCTTTACCTAGCAACCTGCCTGCATGATATCCTGGCCTGGGGCCTCCTATGCCTCACTACTACATGTGGAGCTGGAGCAGCTTGTTCTCACCGCTGGAATGCAATACTTTACTTTTTCCCCAAACTAGCCTTGCTGCATCTCCATGCATAATTGATCTCCAGTTTCACCTGCTTCCCACAAAGAAGGGACTGTGAAATTGCATGGTCATGAATAAAAAGTGATTAATGGGACAGAATGGAAGTATGATCATGTTCCTGTCATTTTTCATTTTTGCTTTTGGCAAAAAATTAGCTGAGCATGTACAGACATAATAAAATAAAGACATAATAATTTTGTTTCCTCTTTTGGATTATTTGAAGGAAACCATTCTGAGAGGTTCTCAGATCTTCCTCTTGTCCAAGAATAAATAAGGCCTCAGTATGTATTTAAAAAGGCTACTCTTGGAGGCGGTATTATTAGATAGGGAGTATTACACTCAAGAAACTGATTTAATGGATAGATAGATCCATTAATAGTTCAGGAAACTTCTGATAAGCACCAGGTTGAAAGAAGTGGGTTTTTCTAATAAACTGTCCCTAGATATCTGAGAAATTGAAGATAGATCAGTTTCTCTTGTACTTAAGATATTATGTTCCTTTTAATATAAAACAATACTTATGGTACATAGTATTAAAGTAAAAATAGCATTTTAACAATAGTTGTTGCATCACATATTTTTATCACCGTATCTTTTTTTATATTGTAAACCAGTCACTTATTTGAGAGAGAGTACAGCAGTAACTGAAGTTACATTAGAAGTAGGACAAATCTAAAAGACAAGAATGACAGATATTCCAAGCACAATGTTAGTGTGACTCATTGCTATCCTCAGTGTGAAAAATATTTTGATGGTTCTTAGGCATCCAGTGCACATATGTGCGTGATTTTTCTCCGGCCATATTTCCTGTCTTTTCTGTTTGCCGTTACATTGTTGTATAATACTTAAGTCTTTAGTTTCCATTCAGCTGTCTTGTGTCTTTCTATTTTCATTTCTTCTTTTGAGTTCTTGCACTAGGGAGAGTATACAATATGTACATTATAATACATATTATGTTGCACTGGTTTATACGCTCATTCCATTTTCTGGCTTTCACACCCAAAACAAGTTGATGAATCTCTCTTCTAACAGACAGTTTCTATTGCGCTAGGCCATGGCAAAATCTCTGGGCATGGACCTCATTCTTCTTACATACATAGAAATGATGGCAGATAGTCAGCTAAGGACAAATTTACATAACTTTCTTAATGTTATTGCTTACAATGTAACTCTTGGAACTTAACAATGAAACTAATGATAGAAAAATAATGCCAGGTAATATTTATTCATTAATTTGAATAATGTGGACATTGTTCTTAGTGCCTTGTACATGGCAGTGTATTAGTATTTAGTATTCACAGTAACCTATATGCTAGGGCGCAGTCACTAATACATTGGGTTAAAAAATTAATACATAAAAAATGTAAGTAACTTGTCCAAGGTCAAAAAGTTGAGATTTTGTTTCTAGAATACACACTTTTAAGTGAGAGATTGACTCTTGATTATGCTATGAGAACAACAAAACATCATTTATTATTTTTCTAAGTAATAACACATTTATTTTTATTACTTTCAGTAAGAAATAACAATACAACAATTTTAAAACATGTGAGTACTATATTCCCAATAATTGATACAATGCATATTGTTGTCCTCATAGTAGTTACTCAGAGCACAGGATATAAACATGATATTTTTTCTAATCATTGTTGGTACAGAAAAAATTCTTCTCATTGAACTAAGAGCAAGTAGTTGTATACATAGTCCAATATTCCATAAGTGCAGTGGGTTATTGGCAGAACTGGCAGTGTCAGAAGCTGCTGACTAAGTCTTTCAAAGCTCAGCATACTAACCTAGCTTTACATTTTATATCTCGTGGTTAAACCTTTCTGCTGGGTGGTTAAAGGTAAGTTAAAGCAAGAACTATAAAATATCACATGTAACTTTTGTATCTCCCAAAGTCAGTCAAATCCCCTCAGAATTTACTGAGAAACCATGTTAAGTGCTTTGTATATCTGTTGTCATTGTGAGCCATCTAGATGACACACAGCTATTGCTAGAGCAGTTTGCTCTCTGTGAAAGCCTGAGAGAATGTTTTGTCGCTAGGTGACTCTCCTTAGGCACACAATATATCATGAGTCCCTTTCTTCTGAGGCCCCATAATCTCCTTGAACAGAAAATTTTGGAAACGACTGAGTTATAGTATGTTACAGGACAGATTCTCTTAGGTCCTAAGTCCTCACTGACCTTGAAACGCTAGGACCAAAATATTGGCAATCCTTGAAGCCCTCCAAGTAACCTCCAGGAGGTTTTTCACACTGAGAATAGCAATGTGTAATGCTGGAAATATGCTTGAAACGCCCGTCATTGTAGTCTTTTGGAGGTGTGCTGCTGCTAATGTAATTTTGGTTGCTGCTATAGTCTCTCTTAAGTAAATGGTTCGTTTACAAGAAAACAAAAATGGTATTAGATTTGAGTTAGAGACTGGGAAAAGTGCCATAGGACTGACCGGCTACAATTTTGTATATACTAAGACTTCTAAACTTCTGTGTAAAAATGTGTAACTGCTTTTATCACATTCTATAGGGATTTATTAGAATATCATCAATTGATGGAAAATACCAATTACAAGTCTAAGATCTTTAATATTCAGAAAGACACTGATGTTAAGCTCAAGTACCTATGTTATAGAATAATAGTATCATAAAGCTTCTGTTCTGGAGGGTTAATAATGTAAGTTTGCAGATCAAAAATTCGAGAAAAATCAAACATCATTTAAATGTCCAATCGTTTGAGCTGGGAATGTTGGTGCAGGCTTGTAATCCTAGTATTCTAGAACTTGAGATGGGAGGGGTATGGAATTTCAAGACAAGCCTGGGATTTAAAGTGAGTTCAAGGCCAGCCTAAATTGCAAAATGAGACCCTGTCTCAAACAAAGGACCAACAATGTCTGATCATGTATGCAAAATGTGCTTTTAACTCTGATCACATCTTCTAATCAATCGGGCTACTTCTCATGTATATGCCTATTTGTTTTGTTTTTAACTTTCTGGTGCAATCTTATTTATAATCTTAACAATTTAGACCATTCTTGTCTCCTCACCTCTGTCACATAGTTCTATTGTCCTAGTCAGATACAATTCAAGGCCAATACTTACAATTTTCATCTGAAAAGATTTCACTGTGAAGAACGTCCTCAGCCTGTGATTTAATCAAGCCTTTCTCCTTAAAATTCATGTAGCCTAATGCTAGTCTGATTCGTCTTTATCATGGTAATCATTGTTATAAGGAATTCTTTATTACCTATCTCACCCTCTACAATAGCAGGAATTTTATCTGTCATGCATGCTATTATATTGTAAAGCGCGTATTTGCTTCCCCGAATAAAGCTAGTAGTAAGAACTGCTGTACCAGTGAATTACCTTCTTCATATTATGTTGTATAGAATGTACTCATAAGAACCTGTTCCATCCCTCATTATCTTTTCCTTAACTGATCACTTTTGACCCTACACTTTGATTTCTCTGTAGTTTTCTTCAATCTAATAGCAGCATCCATCAGTTTCACTTGCTGTGTCTAATTCTTTCCCTCCATGAGGATTAGTCCAAAGTATAAGAGAAGTGTGTTCATCCCAGTAGTAACATATGTGCTGTGATAGAGGCTGAGATGTATCTCACATCAGAGTTTGCAAAGTTTAGGATATGAATTACATTTATATTCCATGGCTATGCTGTGATTATATAGTTAATGTACAGTTTTTCTGTAATATTTTTCTTCAAAACATCAAGCAGAAAGTAAAAATAGACATTATAATCTGTTTTAACCAGTGAATCCTTTCTATAAAGTATTTGTTACATTACTTAAACATAGGTTTAAACTTTGAAGAGACGAAGCATGTTTATGAAAAGAATGAGGAATCAGCATTTTGTCAAATATAGTTTCAGTCTAAAAATAAATTAAAACAATTTTATTTGTAGCTCATGCTTTCCAGACTTTCTCATGGTTTTCCAAGCCCCATCTGCCTTCATGGTATAGGTAAAAAAATTCCTGGGTGAGTGGAAGAGAACTCAGAAAACCAAATCAACTGCAGAAGGAACAAGACAGTAGATCATCAAATGGAAAACACGATAAGCATCCCATTCTGTCTCTTTTCCCCCACATAGATCCCAGTGATTGCCTTGTGTAGTTACCAGAGCAGGAATTATATCTCTCTTTCAACATTCCAACCAGACGCAGAGTTACTGGGACCAGGTTGCCTTGAATTAGAAATATAAAATCGTTGAATGGTGAATTAGCCTTTGGGATAATCTATATTTTCTTTGCTACTTCTACAGAATCAACAGTTCATTACCCTCATGTGGAATATAAATTAATCTGTTTAAGATCTAACTTCAGGCATTATGCTCTCTGAATCTTATAAAGATCCTAGGAGTGAAACATGGCAATCTTTTGGACTGTTCATTATGCATGAGGAAACAGCTCAGAGAAGATTTGGACTCAATCTGCAAACCCTTTCAGCAAACCAAATCCTCAGCTACTTTCAAAGGGGGCTGAAGCATTTGTCATAGTTGTCATTTTTTTTCTTTGATAGATGAGGAATATCCATGTATGTATAGTCAATTATCTTTCTTTTTTACCTGTGAAAAATTAGTTTGTTTTCTGGGCTAAAGCAAAACCCTACATTTTTGCTTGATATATCTTTTCCTGGAAACCTTATCACTGATCTCTGGTCAGGTTCAAATTAGCTGTTCTGTAGACTATAGAGTTCTGTTATTTTATTGTGTTTGTTTAATTTCCATCTCACTGTATGTATTTCTGACTGATCAATTGGCTTTTTCACAAGTGGTTATCAGTTCACCCATAATATCATACCCGGGTGCAGGGCAACATTTCAGTATGTTATCTTCAAAGCTTTATGTAGTGAAGTGGAATGTCAAGAAGGTGTACTGTATTTGCCAACCTCTGGATTTCATTTTCTGTTCTGCTTTTTTTTCCCAAACATGCCACTGAGAAAATTTGTTGGTCTTAGCTTCTGTTTCAATCCAGTGTGCTAAGCTTTGTAAAAAGAGATCTTATGCTCTAGAGAATGTTGTACTTGTAACAATGTTTCTGTTTGTTGCTCCTCTTTTTCTTTTCTAAAATGTGTTTGTAAGTGTAGACTATCTGATTGAGGTGGAAAAGTATGTTCTTTTTTCCCATATAATGGGAGCTGATTGTATAGATAAAATGTTGAAAATGTGGAATAATATAAATTCTATAATTTATGTAACAATATTGAAGCCAGGAACTATCACATTTTATTTCTCCTTAAAATCCAATATTTAAAACAAGATGATAAAAAATACACAAGATAACTACTGCTTCTCATTTTCTTTCTGCTAAATTCGTAACGTTGCCACACATTCGGTGGTAATTAGTGGAAGCTTTGTTTGTATTTGGCACTGTATTCCGCGGACACTACGCAGCTAACAAAACTGGCAAAAATTTTCAACCGTTGTAGAATTGAATTTGTAAAAGAGAGTGACAGATGATAAATGGAACCAATGGACAAATTACAATAATTTTAATGCTGGTATGTTGCATGCATAAAAAAATCAGAGGAGAAGTACAGTCATGAAAAACTGGGTTACATACTTCAATAGAATGGTAGTTAAGGATTCACCAAACATAATTTTATCATAGTCACGGAAATGGTGAGGAAAGCATAATTTTTATACTGTCACATAATCTTTTTTTAAAATATATGTGATGTCGCTATACAGCTCCTACTCATAGTGATCCTCCTGTTTTCTGTCTCCTCAGTGCTGGGATTACAGGCATGGTCCAGCACAACTGGACTCCACCGCACTCTCAACACCTATGAGGGCAGGGCCAGCACAGCATGAGGTGCCTTGGATCAAATTAGTCTGCTGAGATATCTTGCTGGCGCTCAGCTGTGCAATGTTGAGGGTCTTAATTAAATTTCTGAACTTCTTTTTCCTCCTCTATAATTGAAAGATAATAATTACCTAGCAGAGTTATTTTTAATGTTAAATATTGTTAGTACAGTAACTGCTGGTCAGTAGGTGATTAACAATCTTCAGTAATAGTTAGCAGAAGTCAGTTATTCCTGAAGTTAAATCATCTGAAGTATTATTTTCTTTACTTTTCGTTAACTTTTTATTTAATTTTTGCTTTTCTGCTTGTTAAAGTTGCTAATAGTAAGAATTAAAGTGTGATCTCCAACAATCAGTTATTCAAGCAGATGAGTGGATTAGATTTGTCAGCCATCTCCTTTGAGTTTATTGTTGTATGTTGTTATGGTTTATGTCCAGTTGTCCCCCAAAGCCTTATGCAATCATGGGGCATCGCTTCTATAGATTGAGACTTGATTTGTGATCCCTGGTATTGTGTTATAGTACTTATGGGATTATCGGTCTGAGTAAGGCTGAGACTATGGGAGTCATCTAGGGCGGATATCCTAAGGCAGAGAACCTGAATGTAATATAAAGAACAATAGAGAGACAGACAAAAGCGTAGTTGTTGCTCTCTGCTGCCCTGTTTTGTTGGCTACCTCTGCCACCATTTGTTGCTGTTCTGCCGCCATGAAGTGGGTGCTCTCTACCCTGTTCCACTCAGCCTTGGGCAAGCCAAATATGGACTAAAACCTCCACGAACTGTGAGCTAAATAAATGTTTCCTTCCTTCATTTTGAGTGTTGGGTATTTGTCCCAGCAACGAGTAAAAAGTGACTAAGACATATGTGGAACAATGGTGAAAAAAAGCACTCAATAAAGTGCTTTTGAAAACAGAGTCTGAAACACAAATAATCCTTAACAAAACTTAAGTATAGCTCAGATATATGTTTGCAGAATCAATTTAGGATAACAAAGGAAACACATAGCTTTGTTTTTGCATTATTAGTTGAAAAAGTAAAAAGAAATATTATAAGAAATAAAATGGAAATAATTATGCCTAGAAAATGAATCAAATATGGCCCAACGTAATAATTATACATTAAACGGTAATGATGCAGAGGGCAAACAATCCTTTAAAAGAGCTATATTTTCCTTGAAGAATGTTTATAGTGTTTTGATGAAAGATATAACCATAATCTTTCAAAATATATTTTATTTTAATGAAATAATTGTGTATTTTCTTTTAATTTTTTTGTTTCAGAACTTATTGTTTGTTTATTTATTTTTATGGGTGGCTCTTCCTGACCTGAGGGCAGGACTGGCACAGCATGTGGTGCCGGAGATTGAACCGTGGTCCCTGCTGCGGCCTAAGGTTTCCTAAGCAGGCACTTTAGACCACTGAGCCATCCTGCCGGACCCTCAAAATTTAAACATACTGAATATCTGGCATTTGTATTAATTATATGTTGCAAAGTATAATGTTTCCTATTATTCAAAAAACGAGGGCAGAAATAAAGATTGCTAATAAAAAAGGAGGGGTGATGTTCATATTATATATGCACATTTAGATTGAACTGGTGTTACACACTGGTGACCTCATAAAGTAATGACAAAAGTGTGATTTTTTGCTGAATTTCGTTATTGTCAATTTAATCTTCAAAACTGAGTACTAATATTAAACAAAGTACTAATAAAGTGCATTTCATACGTCAAAAATTTTAGCATAGGCAATTTCATCGGTTTGAGCATAAAAATATGTTGAGTAGATTATTAAGAGATTGAATGAGTTAACTAACATAAACTAAACTAGTATCTGTAATATGAATGTTACATAAGTATTAACTATTGGTATCACTACAATTAACTTACCTGGCCTAGTGAAGAACACACTTTTGACTTGTTTTGAAACTGTTGAACTAATTAATATTTTACTATGGGGGTTAAGCAGATAAATGTAAATGCTTGCCTGGCCAGCGCAAGGACCCAGATTTGATTCCCAACACCATATGCTTTTCAATCCCTTGAATCCTGGGCACAACATATAGGCCACTGACACTAGGCGTAGGGGTGCATACCTATAATCTCAGTGCTGGAGAGCCTCAAACAGGAGGATCACTATGAGTCTGAGCTGCATAGCAAGACACTATACTAAATGAATAAATAAGAGATTTGGCGTAGGCTGCAGGAATCTGGTTAGCTCTGACTTGCCTTAGCTAGCAGAGCAGAGATAAGGCACTCCTGCTGGTGCTGGTAGAAATTTTTAAGAACTTAGGTGGACTCTGAATGATCAGCTGAATGCACTAAAGTTGAGCTTTGTGGGCCTAGTGTGAGCAGGCACAGAGCTTTCTTGGAACCATTTAAGAACTTTGGCAGACCCTGGGCAACCAGCTGGACTCTAACTGGCTGATTACTGGGAGCTACTTAAGTCTTGAAACGGAGGAGCAAAAGGCAATCTCAATCATCTATCCCACCTGGAACAAATCCAGGAGACAAAAACATACAAAGATTTGAAGTTCACACACCTGAAGTCTCTGAAATGATAGAAACTATAGTAAAGAAATAAGGACATTAGGCTATTGAAGACATATGCACAAAAATAATGTCTAAGGATGAAAAAAAAAGGGCAACAATAGTGAAACTGTTGCTCAGCACAGCTGAAGAAGACATAGATAGGGCCTGGAAAAAATGCTTAAATGAAACCAAAGAAAATCAGACCTCAAAGACAGTGTTGCAACTAATGAATACAAAACAAAAGAACTCTTAAAACTAACAAGGAAGCAGGAAATTCAGAAGCTACAACGCAATGCACAGAAAAATAATATAAGAACAATAGTTGTCAGTGAAGCAGTAGGAGACTGAACAAATGACATTAAAATACTATTTGGAGAAGTACTAGCAGAAAATTTTCAACAAGAGAAAAGAACATGATGTAAAGATAAATGAGCCATATAACACTTGAGAAGCCATAAGCACAGTACATCTACACTTAGACTCATAATAATCAAGATCTCAGAAATTCAGCAAAATAATAGAATATTCAAAGCTGCTAGAGAGAAGAAACATATCACCTACTATGGCACAAATGAGAATCTTGGCATATATTTCAACATAAACCATCAAATCAAGAAGAGCTTGGTGGGCTAGGGAGATAGCTCAGTAGAATTAGTCCTTGCCGGACAAGCACAAGGGACTGAGTTTAATCCCTGCTTCCACAAAAAGAAAGAAAGAAGAAGAAGAAGAAGAAGAAGAAGAAGAAGAAGAAGAAGAAGAAGAAGAAGAAGAAGAAGAAGAAGAAGAAGAAGAAGAAGAAGAAAAAAAAAAAAAGAAAGAAAGAAAGAAAGAAAGAAAGAAAGAAAAGCTCTGAGTGAAGTACTCCAGGTTCAGAAAGTAAATAACTTTCAACCCAGATTGATGTACTATGCAAAACTATATATCAAATTCAATGGCAAAAGAACATCTTTCTATAACAGAGAACAACTGAAGAAATTCATGACCACAAAACCAACCCTATAAAGATTACTGACATATATTCTAGAAAGAGATAGACAGGATCACATATTCAAGAACAACAAAAAAATCCCACCAAACAGCAAATAATTACTTTTTAATATATTTAGTACAAGGTCTACAGCATCTCCCTACACAGATCAGACTTGTAGTGATTCTCCTGTTTTCAGCCTTCCAAACGCACCAATTATAAGCATGTGCCACTACATCCAATCTCAATAGCCTTGTCAGTGCACCCCAGGTGTAGGGCCAGCAAAGCTTTCCAGGGATCAAATCTCAGCTGCTGCATTCTGTCTAAGCAAGTGCTTTCATCCACTGAACAATCTAGCCAGTCCTAAATTTACATTCATATTTTCTTTTATTTTATTTTGTTCCCAAAGTTCAAATTCAAGACCTAAGCCTTTCCTGGTGGGTGTTTATGCCACTGAGCTATCTCCCTGGCCCAAGCACAAATAATTAAAAAGAGGGATAAATTAAAGAACCTATAACAGGTAAATAGCATGACAAATATAAGTCAGAATATGCCAGTTATAACCATCAATGTAAGTGAACTCAAGTCACCACTCAAAAGAAGCAAACTAGCAGAGTGGATTTAGAAAGAAAATCCAAAAATATACCTCACATAAGAAATACATTTAACTGAAAAGGAAATTTACGTACTGAAAGTCAAAGGATGGAAAATAATCCTTCATGCCACAGGAAATCAGAAAAAGGCAGGGTTAACTTTCCTAGTTGCTGACAGTATCTACTTCAAGCCAAAAATCATCCAAAGATATAAAGAAAGTCAGTACATAGTTGTTAAAGGAAAACTGTAAGAGGAAATATAACAATTATAAATATATATGCATCTGGTATAGGAGCACCATCTTACATAAGACAAATTTTAACAGACACCAAAAATTGCATGGGGACGAGGTGGTAGCTGAAGAACTCAGCCAATTAAAGAACCTTCAAGGAATCACAGGGGCTGGGGATTTGAACCCTGGCCCTGATATGCTAGCCTTGCCCCTGGGGCATGCTGAGACAGCAACTGAGACTGGATGTGGTGATGTGCGCCTGTAATCCCAGCTCTAGGGATGCTATAAACAGGCAGATCGCTATAAGTCCAATCTAATAGTGAGGCTTCAAACACCCTGTAGACACTTCCCTAAAAAATACTACATGGACAATGATATAATCGTAATGGGGAGCTTTAATACACCACTATTTCTAAGAGATAAATAAACTAGGACAAAAATCACTCAAGAAATAACAGAACTGAACCAAACTTGTGAAGAAATGGACTTGGTAGACCTTTACAGAGTGTTTCACCAACCAACAGTAGAATACACATTCACCTCAGCTGTATGCAGGACATTCTCCAAAATACATCATTTACTAGCACATACAGCACTCTTAAATAAACGCAAGGTAACTGAAATTATCTCGTGCATACTGTCAGATCACAGTGCAATAAAACTGGAAATTATTGAAAAAAGAAACTACAAAAACAATATAAACACATGAAAATTAAATAACAGCCTGCTAAATTATGGGTAGGTCCCTGATGAAATTAAAGTAGAAATGAAAATATATTTACAATCTAATTAAAAGGTAGATACACCTTACCAAATCCTGTGGGATGCAATGAAAGCTATCTTAACAGAAAAATTTAGAGTGGGATATTGATATATTCACACCTTAGGAAAACAGAATAAGCCCACATAAATAATTCTTTGCTGCATATCAAGCTTCTAGAAAAAGAAAGGAAAGCAAAGCTCAAAGCCCAAACAAGATAGAAAATTTTAAAGGTTAGAGCGGAAATTAATGTATTGGAGATGAAGGCAACAATACAAAAAATAAATGAATCAAAGACTTACTTCTTTGCAAGAATAAATAAAATTGATAAACTTCTAGCCAACTTAATCAAAAAAGGAAAGAAAAAAACCAAATTCATGCAATGAAGAACAATAACTGGTGGGACCCAGGAGATAGCTCAGTAGAATAAGCGCTTGCCGGGAAGCACAAGGTCCTGAGTTTGAACCCAAGTACTGAAAAAAAAAAGTGTAAAAATGGCACAACCACTATAGATCCTATCGAAATTCACAAGTTCATCAATACCTAATTTGAAAATCTTAGCTCTCACAGGCTGGAACACACAGAGGAAATGACAGTTTCCTAGATACGTAGGAAATGCCAAAGCTGAGTCAAGAAGATATACTAAGTCTGTATAATCCAATAAGTTGAAACAAAATTGAAAATGTAACACGAACAACAAAAAGCAGACAACAAAGAAAAGCTTGGTTCCCAAAGGATTCACAGCTATATTCTTCAAGAAATTTCGAGAAGATTGTATGCCAACTTTTCTCATACTCTTCAGTGAAATAGTAAAGGAAACAGTTCTTGCAAAGTCATTCCTGGAGGCAAGTATTACTCTGATTTCAAAATCAGAGAAAAATTCAGCCAAAAAAAGAGAACTGCTGGTGGATCTTTCTAATGAGCATAGATGTGAAAATCCTCATAGAATACTAACAAACAGAATGCAGCAAATCTTCAAGAAGATTATATATCGTGATAAAGTGTCATTCATTGTTTAATACAAAAAATCATAAATGTAATGCACCATATCGAAAGAACTAAGAGGGCCTGCCAAATAGCTTAGCAGACTAAAGTGCCTGCAAGTGGAAGCCTGGGGTTCAATGTTCAGACCTGCTGTCCCAGCCCCACTCCCAGGGTGCACTGAGATCGCAGTTGAGATTGGACATGGTGGCATGTGCCTAAAATCCCAGGTCTTGGGAGGCTGTGGAGAAACAGATCACAATGAGTCCAACCTGGCAGTGAGACCCTGAAACCCTGTAGATCTTTACCTAAAAAAATAATAAAATTAGAACCAAGAACAAAAAGCACATGATCATCTTGATATATGCAGAAAATACTTTGACAAAGTGCAACACTCATTCATGACAAAAACTCTACAGAGAAGTTGAATGCATGGTCTAAAACTCAACCTGATAAAAATTACCTATGTGAAACCAACAGCCAACATCACACTAAGTGGGCAAAAACTGAAGGCCTTCACTTTAAAATCAGCAACAAGACAAGTATGTGCACTATCTCTACTCCTATTCAATAAAGTTCAGAAAACATTAGCCAGAGCAATTACACAAAATGGAGTTATAAAAGAAATAAGGATTGAAAAGAGCAAGTGGATTATCATTATTTTCTGAAGACATGATACTCTAGGTAGAGATCACAAAGTCTACCTCAACAGTCTTGTAGATTTAATTACCAAATTCAAAATGCAGCAGGATGTAATCAGTACCCAAAAATCAGTAACATTCTTGTACAAAATGAACAAACTGAGAGAGATATTAAGGAAGCCATGCCTTTCATAATAACACGCGAAAAAAATAGAATGCTTAGAAATCAATCTCACAAAGGGCATAAAACATTTATGCAGTGAAAATTATGCTACTCTGAGAAAGGAGATAAAAGAGGATTTGAAAAAATGGAAAAAATGTTCCATGCTGTGAGATAGAAAGAACCAACATTGTGAAAATGGCCATACTCCCTAAAGTGCTATACAGACTCAGTGTAATCCTGGCTAAAAATACCATTAAGAAATCTCAACAAGCTAGTGAAAATTTTCCTCACATTCATGTGGATGGCCCAGCTAGATAGCTTAGCTGACTAAAGTACATGCTTAGGTAGGCGCACGGACTGGGATTCAATCTGCAGTGTGCCATGCTGTCTCCACACCCTGAGTTTGCTGAGATGGTGACTGAGACTGGGCATGATGGCATGTCTGTCATCCCAGCACTTGGGAGGCTGAAAACAGCAGGATCACTACATGTCCAATCTGTGAATGAGAATCTATAGACCTTGTACTAAACACATTTTAAAAGAATCATTTGGAACACAAAGAAACCCATAAATGAAAAGCAATCCTGGGAAACAAAGGAAAGGCAGGACGTATCACAAGTTTCTCTGACATGAAATTATCTTGCAAAGTTACTGTGATAAAATCAACATCATACTGGCATAGAGGCAGACCTGAGCATTAGTGGAACAGCCTAGAATATACAGACACAACTGCAAACATCCTCAGCCACCTTAACTTTGATAAAGGTTCCAATTAGGCTGCCTTGCAGGCTGGGGAATTGACTCAGTGGTAGAATGCTTACCTAGTGAGCTGGAAGCCCTGAGTTCAGTGCTCAGCACGAAAAACAAAAAAGTAAGCCTCCAAATAGGCTACCTCGAAGAAAGCTAGCTTCTTTAATAAATAATGCTGTAAAAACAGGTTTTCCACATGCCAGTGACTAAAACTAAGGGCATACCTATCACCGTGCATAAATTTACATGAAAATGGATCAAAGATCTAAATATTGAAGCAGAAACACAAAATCTTCTGGAGGAAAATATTGGTATAGGACTTAAAAACATAGAGGGAGGTAGACAGAACAAAAAACAAACTACAAAGGAAATACTTCTAACAATCAACAACTTGGATCTAATCTTTTTAAAAAGTTTCTGCATTTCAAAGCAAATCCACAATAGATTAAAAATAAAACCCATAAACAGGCAAAAATTTATAGTTCTTTGTCTCTCAGACAATGACCCTCTATCTAGAACATAGAAAGAATTAAAAAAAAAAATCAGACTCCCAAAATTCAAAGATTCAGTCAAATACTGGGCATCATAGATGAATATATACTTCTCAGAGCAAGAAATACAAATGGCAAGGAAATATATGAAATTTATTCAACATTGGTGGTCAGTCAAGAAAGCAAATTTAAACAGCACTGAAATTCCATCTCACACTATAAAAAATGGTTAACATCAAGACATCAGCCAATGACATATGATGGAGAGGATGTGGAGAGCAAGAAACACTTCTGCACTGTGGTTGGAAGTGAAAAGTGGTGCAACCGTTCTGTAAATCAGTGTGGAGATTCCTTCAAAAGCTAGGATAGGAGATTCCCTTCAAGCCAAATTTTTCTCTCCTGAGTACTTTCCCAGAAGAACTGAAAACCTCATTCCACAGAGATATATGTGCAGCCCTGTTTATAACACCAGAATTCATTATAGCTAAATCTGGGAAACAACCCAGATGCCCTTCGACTGAAGAATGGATCAGGAAGATGTCATTCAACTATAAAACACGATAATTTTGAGTCCTTTGTTGATAAATGGATGCAACTAGAGAACATAGTCTTCAGTGAAATAAATCAGACTCACATGTACAAACATTATATCTTCTCCTGAGTGTGAGAAACTGAAAGAGAAAATTGGAACCTGAATTGTGCGGTAGTTTTGGAACAAAGGGAATAAACTTATTTAAAAAGCAAGAGTTACTGATTTGAGGAGAAGGACCAGAGAGGGAGTAGGGGGAAGAGATGTACCTATATGTGTAAGCAGGATGTTTGAGCAACTGTACTGTACACTTCTGCCGGTCTATGGAGAGAAGCAGATAGTGCTTTAGTTTTATCTTCTTTGTTTAAATGCTTGTACTTTTTGTCTTATTAATTTGTTACATATTTCTTTCTTCTCTTCTTTTTTGTTCCCAATTTTACTTGCATATATATGGTAATATGAATAAGTGGTTGGAAGACAACACTGTATGTTACTACAAATACTGTGAAATACACGTAACTATGTTAAGTTAGAATTTCTATCACATATTTTTTACTGTTTTAGTTCTAATTTGTACTCTTTAAAAATCCATGACTAAATAAAAAATTTAAAAATATATTTTACTGCCGGGAATGGTAGTGCATGCCTGCAATCACAGCACTTGTGAGGCTGAGGCAGGAGGATCACTGCTAGTGCGAGACCAGCCTGGGCTACAAAAGTGAGGTCAAGGCTAGCCTGAACTGCATAGCAAGACCCTGTCAAAGTAGCCAAAAAGTGTAGTTTACCGTAGCTACACGTTTCAAGGCTTAGATAAATGTGTAGAAAAAGTTGCATCATAGCTATAAACATGATTCCTACTAATTCACATTGTTCCAGTTTCTACTCTGTCTCATTTTTCTCAAAATAATATGACATTGGGCTTAATGTATCATAAAAATAATTTACTACACCATAACATTGTAGCCATGAATACAATAGTGCAGCTTTCAAGCAGTATAATTTCATATATAGTGGTTAATTGACCTCTAAGCTAGTTTGTTATTTTTGTGCATTTTTTTCATTTCCAGATTGAAATGATTTGTTTTCAGGACATCAAAATCTTTTATTTTATCCTACCTCACTGGACATTAACACTTAGTGTCATATGTTAATTCTGTGTCCCCTTCCTGACTTCCAAGTGATAAGTGTTAAGGTAGTCCCTAAAGCTATGCTCTCTTTCTAGCTATACCTAATTCGAGGTGAGCTCGTCAGCACCAGGTTTGAAATTATGTGTATAAAATTATGTCTTCATACTGTGTGTATCTCTCTGACATTTCTGCTGAAACATGAGTCAGGCATAAAATTTTCCATCTACATTGCTACCTATTACCCACTTGGTATTTCAAACAATGCATCTAAATCCAAACCCTATCCCAATTCTTCTCTAAATCTCTTTTTTAAAACCAAATGTTTAGATTTTCCTAAACAATATGGTTCAGAAATAATCAGAAAGTTCTAAGATCAGGCAGAACACTGAATGGAGATAGGCAGGAAGTGCAGGTTCTGAACTTTTCCTAGGGTTGGGTATAAGGAGATATTGTGGATGCTGTAATTACATCATTTCATGCAGAAGTACTGAGCTTTCTAGGGATCAGGATCCTGCCTATATTATTCTGTAAATTAGGTATAGTAAGAATAGATATAGTACTACATCATGTTTCATCTATCATTTTTTGTCAGATTATGAGTTTGAGGTCATCTGCAATGTCAATATGGCATACCAGCCAAATCTAGTTGGTCCGCATTTTCCTTTGACAGTTGAAAGTATGTGATAAGCCTGTGGTCTACAGCTGTCAATGTGTTGACAACATTCAGGCTTTAACTTTTGCAGCTAAGTGGCATAGCTGTCAGTAACTTTTAGGTTTAGTCTGGTGGCACTGTGTATCAGTGATGGCAAACTCTTTGGAGCTTTTAATGATGACAAGCAGCCCACTGTGACATGTGTACTATAGGTTTTTGAATGTTGCATGCTCCATATCATTCAATGCCAATTCTGTTTTCCATGTACGTAGACAAAGAAATACTGGTGTCATTCTTCATGTTGCTCCTTCTCCATTATTAACAGCCAATACATTAATAACTTTTATTATATATATATATATATATATATATATATATATATATATATAATGTATGTCTACCTCTATCTTTCTATCTCTGGAGAGATCATGTCTCACCAACTACACAATAAAATGTTTTATATTTCTATCACTGAAAGTAGATATTAGTAACCTAATTTCATATTTCTTGTTCCATTCTTACGGAAAGCAAAGATAGTCATTTCTGTAAAACATAAAGTCATCTCTTGATACAAGTTAACTTTTAGCTTTTCAATGCCTTCTGTCATTCAGAGATAATCTAAAATACTTTCTCATTCCTAGACCCAATTAATAACACCTGTGAATTAAAGGAGTATAGGTTTTTAATTTGTCTCTTATTTGCAGGAGATCCCCTTTGTGGTCAGGTAGTTCCAAGGCAGAAAAATTGTAGCAAAATGATCTCGTGAAGCAAAGTTTCTTGTCTCATGACATCTTGAGGGACAATAGCTGAATGGTGCCAAAGATGAAATAAATAGGCACCAAATATTTAGACTGAAAGTGCATATGCCTGCACGTGGCACCCAGGCACACAGCAGTGTGTTCTACCAGTCCAGAGTATAGCCCAAAGCCAACGACATTGACATTCCAAGTTAACCACAGGCCATCCTTTGTCAACTTCATATGCAAAGTCATGTCCCTAAAATATATGTAACTTACAAATTAAAATGATAGCCTGTTCATAATTCTATCTAAAAAAATAAAGGTATTTTTGTTTGTTTGTTTGTTTTTGCGGGGCCAGGGTTTGAACACATGACCTTGCACTTGCTAGGCTGGCACTTGCGCCACAGAGCTATTTCCCCAGTCCCCCTCAAAAAATATTTTAACAACTTTAAAAAAAATCTCTTCTGTACATTATCAGCACTTAAAGTATTTTTCAAAAGTCCAAGTCAAAGTCCCTTCTGTGGTTGGAAGCAAACTCTTAGTTGTGAACCCTTATAAAAAAAGTTACATATTCCTGAAGTAAAATGATACAGAGATAAAAATTCCCATACGAAAAAGGGAAAAAATGTGTGGGAGGTAGCAGCAGGAAGGATTCCCTAATTCACTTAAGGTGCAGCCATGGAGACTTTCTATGCGACTATAAGAGTCAGTTATTCATACATTTCACTGGAATTCACATGCATCCTCACATTCACCCACTTTCACATCATTAAAGCCATCCAAAGCCCCTTGTGAATGCATAGTTTTCATTTCATTTTGTAGAGTATTCTTTTGTGTTCCAAACAATGTTGACAAAGTCTAAGTTCTAGGGACATTCAGGTAAGAGTATTTCATATTAGCATTTTTATTAATTAATCACCTTTCCCTTCTCTGGATCACAATACTAAACACTCACAATTTAAATGAGAAAACGTTAATTTGGCTCTGGTTCAAAGGAGTCATTCTATGGTCATCTAGATACCAGTAAGAGAACACGAGAGAAGGGCATGGTGGAGCAAAGGTATTTAGTTCACTTATGGGGTCTGAAAAGCAGAACAGGGGACCAGTGCCCAGAAAGGAAACGGCAATAGACCATATACAACATTATACCTCAGATCATACCTCTGCAAACATCGCAGACACACAAGTAAGTGTTGCTTATTAATCCCATATGGAGCTTGCAAGCCCATCAAGTTGACAAAATGAAACTGAACCATCATGAGCTTTCAGATATGTGCCTATTTCACTATGAAATGGATTGCCTATTAAGAATTGTTCCTTATTATTTTGAGAAGATACTGATGTCTTAAGAGGGAACATGATAACTTTTACACATTTTTCCATTTCATAAATATTCACTATAACTGGGAACATATCATGCTTATGAATAACATTTTAATACTAAGCTTTCATTAATATGACTGTTAATACTTTCATTAACAGTTCTCATGAGATGATTCACATACTGTAAAAGTAATGCTTTTAAAGAGTTCAGTTCAGTAGTTTTTACTACGTATTAAACAGCTGTCTACTATTGCTTCAATCTAATTCAATGACATTTATATAATTCCCAAATGAAAGCAGTTATCATCCATATCCTCATTGCCCATATCGCCTGACATCCAGATCTTTACTTTTGACTCTGCTAGTATTAACATTTGTGTAATATTTCAGAGTAAATATTGTTTTGAGACACAGTTTTGCTATGCAGTCCAGGTTGGCTATGAAATCACAGTGATCCTCCCTTTTCAGGATCCTAAGTGTGCCATCATGCATGGCACTATGTGTGAATATATTTTGAATTATCTTGATTATGTAACTGGGAGTTGAATTATTGAATAACAAAATTCACATACATTAAATATCTTGAGGAATTAGAAAACTGTTTCTATGGTCATATACACTTGACATTAAGTATTTTTATTAAAAAGCCATTTACTCTGAAGCAATATTGATGCATTACAAAGTTGACACTCAATCTACCAAGGAGTTGCACAAAACTAGCTTTCTATTTGTTGGTTCCTTTAAAATATACACTCAAGTGATTCATCTTTAACATCTTCCTTCAGTGTTACTGTCCTCCATTTTTAATTCTCTTTTCAGCAGCAAGACAACATTGAGCATTTTAGAAGCTCTGATTTTTCACTAGTACAATACCTGTGTTCTCTCCTAGTGCTTAACAGCCTTTCTTCAAATAGTGTTCATTTAGTCTATAGCACTTTGTATTTTTGAATATTTCCCTAAAATTCTGTTCTGTCCATATCTATATGGAATTGTTGTCAATTTATTCATCCAGTAGCTTTTGCTTTAGTAGAATAATAAAAGCGAATTTTATTTTTATTACTTGCATGTAAAAGTTAAAGTTATCCACGTATTTCTTTTCAAGTTTTTGTTTTTTTGGGGAGGAGCAGGGTTTGAACTCAGGATGTTGCACTTAACATGCAGGCCCTTGTGCCATGGAGCTATCTCCCCAGACCCTGTTTTCAAGCTTTTATGCAACTATGTTTGAGTGTATTTACAGAGAAGATGAAGACTTAGTCTATCATGGAATAGACAAGAAAATTAATATTCTGATTCTCTACTTAATTATGTAAATTCAGAATAAAATTTATGCAGATTTACTGCATTTGCTATCTTAATAAATAACAATGGTATATAATTAGATATCTAATATTCATAAAGATGTTAGACATTTAAATATATCATTTTATAATTATTACTAGAAATATTCATTATTCATGTATAATAAAAAGTAGGAATAGAACATACTCATTAAACTTTGAACAGGAAAGGCATGTACTTGTTATCATTTGATGAGTTTGGTTAATTAACATCATTTGTAAATTAGTATTTATTGTTTGATATTTTGTTTCCTATTTGTATGACCTGAAAAACCATGTTCATTAAATTTTTCTCTCATTCATACTTTTCTCAAAATGTAAAAGCAGAAATAAATTCATGGCAGGGATAAGTGGGTCAATATTTGAGAAAATTGTAATGGCATTTAAAATGAGTATAATTGTTCCCCATGTGCAGTATATGATGTATTCCTTCTATATGCAGCTTAATATCACTTCCAAGAAGGCCCTTCTAAAACTGACTTCTTGGGGCCCGGCGGCATGGCTCAGTGGTCTAAAGTCCCTACTTGGGAGAGCATGGGCGGCTTCAGGGACCGCGGTTCGATCCCCAGCACCACATGCTGCGCCAGCTCTGCCCTCGAGGGAGGCTGAGCAGGCCTTAAAAATGAGTGAATAAACAAACAAAGGTTCTGAAACAAGAAAAAATAAATAAATAAAAATAAAATAAAAAATTCAAAAAATAAATAAAACTGACTTCTTTTGTAGGATTCAGTCTTACAAATAAATTCCTTAATATAATCTATAACCTAGTGTGCTCTGTCTTTGCTTTTTTTACAGATATTTCTTCCAAGGTTCTATCTGTCTGTCTATCTATCTATCTATCTATCTACCTATCTATCCATTGTTTACCACTTAACTATTCTCAAATCACAATTGTATAGTCGCTCAGTTTATGCTGAAGCAAAAGTTCTTACTCGAACAAACTTTGTTACACTTTTTAATGGCTATACATGTGTGAATGAATGATAAGCACTCATCAAGTTTTATACACTATAACCACTGCTTGAGGCAATCAAATGTTAAAGGGCAAAACATCATTTTGTCTCAACTTTAAGATGTTTTAGTACAGGGTTGATTGGCCCAGTTATTTTGGGCATGATGAGAAGCAGTGTACATGATGGAACAAAACAACTCAGGTCAGGACAGAAAGTAAGAGAAACACCTTTGATAACTGCAGGATACTCTACTTTTAAGTATTTCACTATCTTACAATAGCGGTACCTTGGAGCACAAGCCTTTAACAAATGACCCTTTGGGAACAGTTTAGACGCGAACTATAACTGTGAGCCTTTAATAAAAGCATTGAATATCAGGAATTGTTTCAAAATAGAACAGTGTTTTTGAAAATGTCAGTTTTCATAGATAATGCATATAGGCTAAGAGTAGTTATAATATAAATGCAAGAAATTACGTTATGTCAAAAATTCTGAAATGTGTTTTTAAGTATTTAAATGGCAGTGTAGTTGCTATGCTGTCACCAATCCTGCTCTAGACCCCAATGGAACATTTCTTATTGTAAAGATTGCTGTTTGAAAAGAAAGAGATAGCATTCTGCAGTACATTTTCATCATCAAGGATACATGATACAGATGGCTGTATCCAACTTCTCAGAATACAAGAATGTTGATGTTAGTTAGGTCAGAATCTATAATCATTAAGCCCATTGCCTTGGAAGAGTTGCATTAAGTTCATTGTCGTCAGGTCCTTCCTCTGGATTCCTTTGAATATCAGAATTATTGATTTTTCCGTGTATGTGTGTATTCACTCATATACGGTGTATTAGGCCTTACTAGAGAATCAGATTTAATACAAGACATGTGATTATTCCAAGGATTATAATATTATTATAGAGATAGTCTATAAGGATTTACAAGATAAGCTTATGATGGTGGTCTGCAGAGTCAGTTGTGGAAGAGCACAAAATGGTTATCTGCATACTGGGGATGCAAAGGATCCTTTTAAGACCTGTCATTCACAGGAGCATCCTATATGTATCCATGTCAGGCGGCTGTGGCATTCATACTGGAAACTAGCAAATGACATCCAGGATGAAGTTGAGGACTAAAGCAACTCCAAAGAAACAGGAGCAACTTTCTTTTATTTCATTTCATTCCATTCACATTACAAACCTCTTATTGGAGCCACTCATAACCAGGGTACATGACTTGTTTTTTGAAAATTTCTTCCATCACATTAAGAACTATACTGATCCAATTTAGTTGGTTGTATCTTACTTAAACTGACATGATCTGCTAACTACATGTTACATCTTTTAGCAGATATTTACTGTATTTAAGTTCCATGCACAGTTGTGGGTGCAAAGCTTGAAAAACAGAATGATAAAGTTATAAACACTAGCTTCAATAATACTTGCTCTAGAGAAAAAGGAAATAGATTGGTAAGTGTAAAATATATTTTCAATTATTTTAGAGGGTAATGTGCATGAAGAAGGAAACAAAAATTGATATAAAGCTAATTTTGTTCAAACTCTTAACTTATGCAGCAGAATTACTTAACAGATTTTTGTCTAATAAAACGATGTTTTGTTGCCCCAAACTTAAATGAAATTAACATTAAAAATGTTATCTTCTATATGAATATCATGTTTCAACATTAACTGCATATCATTCTAATTAGAGCCACAGAAACATAATTATGATTGTAATTATCAAGTGAACTGAATTAATGATTCAGAAGTGCTTATCCCATAAAGTATGTAATTTAATGTTATAGGAGAGATGCTTCATAGGTCACAAAATAAATTTGAATGTAGCATTCATCAAAATACTCCTAATTGTGTTATAGTACAAATAAAAGTTTCCTGTATTGAATATTAATTTGAATCTTAAAAATAAGTTTGTTGCATAAATGTTCATATCTATAATAACCTCACTAATTAGTCAATTATTTGTTTACTTTCAGGGAAGGGTCTACAGGATGATCAGGGACTCACTACTATATTGGACTCCTAGTGATCCTCCTGTTTACAACCTCCCTAGTGCTGGGATAACAGGCGTGCGAGACCACTCCCACCCCAGATCTGTAATAACCTAGTGGAAATTTATGTATCATATCATTACAATACTTCACATTATATAACTGTATTAGACATTTTTCTAAACACTATATATTTTTATGTAATCCTAATAGTGACCCTACAAAGTACCTCCAAAAATTATCTTCATTTTATGAAAAATAAAAATATAACAAAATGAGACAATAACAGAATTTGATACACAGTATAGCATTATCCTCAAATTCTTCAAGAAAATGTTTCTAAAAAAGAAGAAATAGGTAGCAATGCATAACATTTATCAGGGAACAAAAGAAATCTCATTTTAGAAATGGAAAATAGCATATATACTAAATTAATTTCCAGGCTATGGCTAAAGCTCAGCATTACAGATCCTGGCTAGCAAGCATGAGGCCATGATTTCAATTTCTGATACAAAAAATTATATATAGTGAAATAGGTAATTATAAATAATTTCTTTCAAGTTTGTAATTAGCTGTTTTGTTCTTTATTTATATACATATTTTTATTTTGTAATGTAAAAGTTACCATGCAAAATTAAACCTTCGTGTTTGGCTTATTTAATTTTATATTACATTCTTAAGTTACATACTGTTAGCTATGAATACCTCAAGCTCATCTTTCATTACTGTTGCATGGTACTTCATTGTGTATGCACACATTTTCCTTATCTATTCAACTGCTTAATATATAATGCTGCAAGATTTATAATAGATCTTCTTTGAATATCTAACTATTATAAATGGTACTGCTATAGACGTGAATGTGCATGCATCCCTATAACATGATTATTTTAGCTCATTCTTAAGATATGTAGATGAGAATTGAGTCAAATAGAATTTATAATTTCAGCTTTGAGAAATGTCCACACTAATTTCTCTTGTGGTGTTGTACTAGTTGACATTCTCACCAAAAATATTGGAGGGTTTCTTTTTCATCACATCCTTAGAAGCATGCTTATTAGAATTTTTTGAGGATAGCTATACTTTCTGGGTTACACAGCATATCAAAGGGCTTTTAATTTATAATTCCCTAATGACCAGCAATGTTGAGTTTTTTGTCACACATATTTGCGATTTGTGTCTCTTATACTGAAAATTATCTCTTCATTTTGGTTGTCTATATTTTTGACAGGGTTGTATATTTGGGGGTATCTGTGCTCTTTTTCAACTTCTTTATGTATTCTCTATGTTAATCTTCTGTCCAAGGAATAGCCAACAAAAACTTTTGCTATATTGTAAGTTGCATCTTCACTCTGCTAGTTGTTTCCTTTGCTACACAGGAATATTTTAATTTGTTATGATGTTTGTTGGTTCATTATACTGTCTTTACACCAATGGATTTCTGTTCAGAAGGTGCTTGCCAGAGTTGGGGAGATAGCTCTGTGGCGTAAGTCCCTGACTGGCAAGTGCAAGGTCGTGAGTTTGAACCACAATTCCAAAAAAACCAAAAATGTTTGCCTATGACTATTTTCCAAGAGTTGCACCTATTTTACGTTCCAGCAGATTAAATATTTCTACTGTAACATTTATTATATTTATTTGTCTTTGATACAAGGTTTCATTATGCAGTTCAGGCTACCCTTGAACTAACTTTGTAGCACAGGCTGGCCTTGAACTGCTAGAAAACCTCCTGTCTCAGCCTCCTGAGTGCTGGAATTAGAGGAATGCATCACAATGCATGGCTGCTTTAACATTTAATTTTTTCTATTTTGATTTTATCTTAGTGGATGGAGAGATATATAGGTCTGGACACACTCTTTCGGTTTTCTGCTGCTCATTTATTAAAGCAGATATCTTGCCGCCAATGCATGTTTTTGAGAACTTTGTTAAAGATCACATGGCTGAATGTTCCTGGAGGAGTTTCCTTTCTTCTGTATGATGTGAGAGTCACTATTTTTGTGAGAGTCACTTCATGTTCTATTTACAGGAACTTTATTTTTTAACCTTCTAGCATCAAATCCATATTTATTTATTTATATTTATTGATTATTAATATATTGAATATTGTTGTCTTCATCATAGTTGTTCAGAATACAAGATGAAATCATGATTTCTTGTCTAAAGCTCATTAGTACAGATCTTTCTGTCCATTGCATAAAGAGAAAGTGGCTGCATATATAGTCTAATAGTCCATAAGAGTAGTGGACTATCAGCTCATCTAGCATTATCAGCAGCTGTTGACTTGAGCCTTTCACAACTTAGCATATTAATATTGCTTTCCTTTTTATACCTCATGGATAGACTTTTCTTCTGAATGGATAGACCAAGATAAAGAAAGACATACATTACAAAAAAATGTAGCTTTTGCATCTGCCAAAGTCAGTCAGGTTCCCTCAGGATTTACCCTGAAACCATACAGTGTGCTTTGCAGAACTTTTGTGAGTGTCAACCATTAGGATGAATCATGGCCATTGGTTGATTGACAATTTGGCTTTCTGTGAAAGCCTGAGAGAATGTTTTCTTTCTAGATACCTCTCACTAGGCACACTGTACATCATCAATCACTTTGCTCTGTGGCCTCATAATCTGCTTGAACAGGAAATTTGGGACTCCAGTGAGTTATAGGCCATTACAGTACAGGATTTTTATGTCATGTGTCTTCATTGACCTTGAAGGGCAAGTGCTAAAATATAAGTTATTCTTTTTTTTTTTTTGAGCAATACCTCAAATTATATTAGAAGCACCACAAATATAAAAGACAAGAATACAGAGATTCTAAGCATAATTTTAATGTTATGAAATGCTAGCTTCACTGTGAAAAATATATTGGCGGTTCCTAGGACTATTATCTAATATATCCGGTATATAAGTGAATGGTTTTGCTCCTGTCATGTTCCTTATCTTTTCTGTTTGCAGTCATTTCTTTGTTTGCAGCTTATGTCCTTGGTTTCCATTCAGCTGTGTTATGCCCTTCCATTTTTATTTCTTCTTTTGAGTTCTTACACGAGGGAGACTATACAATATTTACAAATGTAGGCGAGGCTTGTTTGACTTTTGAGAATATGTTCAAGGTATATCCATTTATATATGACTTCTTCCAATTTATCATTTTTATAGCTGAATAATAATCCATTGTATAAAAATACCACATGTTTTTCAACCATTCTTCAGATGATGGGCACTGCAGTGGTTTCCAAGATTGGGCTATTAAAAATTGGGCTGCTATAAACATAGGTGCACAGATATCACTATGGTATGATGTTTCCAGTTCTTCTGGGAAAATTCCCAGTAGGGAGACAGCTGGATTGAACAGAAATTCCAATTCTAGATTTGTAAGGATTCTCCACACTGCTTTCCATAATGGTTGCACCAATTTGCATTCCCACCAGCAGTGGAGAAGAGTTTCTTTTTCCCCACAGCCTCTCCAGCATTTGTTGCTGGTTGATTTCTTTATGATAGCCATCCTTACTGGGGTGAGATGGTATTAAGTGTTGTTTTGATTTGCATTTCACGAATAGCTAGCGACGTGGAGCATTTCTTCATGTATTTGTAGGCTTGCTGCAATTCTTTCTTGGAGAAGTGTGTGTTCATCTCAGATGCCTATTTCTGGATTGAGTCTTTGAATTTTGGAAACCTAATGGTTTTTAGTTCTTTGTAGATATTAGATAGAAGACCTTTGCCTGAATACTTATTAAAATCTTTTCGAAATTTGTGGGTCGTCTTTTCACTCTGTTGGTGATTTCCTGTGACATGCAGAAGCTTCTTAGCCAGAGGAGGTCCCAATTGTTGATGCTTTCAAGTGATAAACGTACAATTTGATTTCTGTCCATGAACTTTTTGCCTACTCTGATGTCTTCAGGATTTCCTCCCACTTTTTCTTCCAGGAGATTTAATGTTTCTCTTTTAATATTTAGATCTTTAATCCATTTCAAATTTAGTTTAGTGCATTGTGATAGACTAGGTCTCTTCGTAGTTTAATTTCCTTGGCTTTGGAACCATTGCGATTGGGCCCAGTAGAGTGTAAGAAGTATTTGAACAGGTGAGCTTCAGATGCTGATATCGGTAAAGCTCAAGAGCAGCCTCTGCACAAAAAAAAATAAAACTGTGCATGAGACCTTTTTAAGACCTCTGCCTCACTCCCTCTCAAATGTAGAGAGTGGCAAAAGAACAAAAATTGAGCAAGTGGCCTCTGTGGTGCATAATTATGATAAGGTTGCACCCTCTCAAGACCCCCTATGTGAAGGTGCTCCCTGGAATAACAAGATTGTTGGTTCTTTAAATTTCTCGATGCTTTATAGTGGGGATGAATCTAACTAGCTGAGTCCTAAAAGGACGTTTATGGCATTCCAAACCACCTCCTCAGAATCTGAGGATTTAGAGGATATAGAGCAAAAGGAGACTAAGAATGAGGTCTGTGAGCTGAGAGCTCAGGTAAAGCAATTATCACAATTGATTTCTAAATTGATTGAAAAAAAAAACGGAGGTTTCTACCCCTGTAGTTCCTCCCTCTCAGTTCACAAAAATTCAGCCCCCACTGACATCTTTTAATCTTTCTCTTCCATATGAGGAAAGAAAGGAAGGCCCCATAAAAGCTTAGAAAAGTGTGGTATCTCAGGCTATTATACAAGGGAGACAACAGAGAGATCCTGAAGTTTATTCTGCCCCTTTGGGTATTTTTCCTGTGGTGGTTCAACACCCACCAAATGCTCAGTTTCCCCAGGGCTATGTACAGTGGGAACACCAACCGCTGGCATTCAAGGTCATTAAAGACTTAAAGCAGGCTGTTGCGGCCTATGGTATGCATTCAGCCTATGTGATTGGATTAATACAAGGATTAGCAAATGAACATAGATTAATTCCTCATGATTGGGAAGTTTTGTGCTGTACAATTTTAGAGCGAAGCCAATATTTGCATTTTAGAACTTGGTGGAAAGATGAACCGGATACTCAAGAGAGGGTTAACAGGGGATGAAATCCCCCAGTTAATGTTTCATCAGGTCAACTCACTGGGTCAGGGGCCTGGCTTGGTATCCAAGCCCAATCTCAGTATGATGATATGGCTAATGTGCAAAGTCACATTTGTTGCTTGAGCACATGGGAGAAAGTGGAAAGACCGGGGGATGCTCAAAAATCATTTGCTAAGGTTTTCCAGTCTAGTAAGGAGCCATATGCAGATTTTGTCTCTCGATTAAGGGAAGCTATACACCAAACAGTGAGAGCACCAGATCTGAGGGATTTATTGTTACAAACTTTGGCTTTTGAGAATGCAAATACCGAATGTCAAAAGGCTCTGAGTCCCTTAAAGGCACAGGGGGCATCACTGGAAGAATATATTAAGGCTTGTCCTAATATTGGCTGAGTCATACAAAGTTAATTTATTGGCAGCTGCCTTACAGTTTTCTTTTAAACAAAATCAAACCAAATGTTTTAAGTATGGAAAAATGGGTCATATGAAAAAAGATTGCAGAAAAGGACAAGGTAGAGAGAAAAAAGGACGTAAGAGTAAAAAGACTGCTCCCGGAATTTGTCTGAGATGTGGAAAAGGTAAACATTGGGCTAATGAATGCCGCTCCAAACTTGACACACATGGCCAACCCTTACAATCTGGGAGAATCTGGAGAAGAGACGGGGCCTACCAGCCAGGGGCCCAAAAGTAAACAAAATGGAATACCCAGAGTTTCCATTGGCCAGCCCAAATTTCAATCAAATGCAAGATCATAGATCTTTTCCATGCAACCTCTGGAAGTGGAAGCAAGGCTTTAGATATGATGGCTGCAAAAAAATTTGCTTTTG
>PVJA010017551.1:0-41475 GCA_004027025.1 Myocastor coypus | reverse complement strand
GTCTCTTCTCCTCTCCAAATATGGTAGTTGATAAATGCTTCCTTACTGTTGCCCAATCGCTGATCCCCACGTGTAATCTTATAATTGGTTAGATGTTGCTTATAAGCCCGAGCACGGGAAGTGATACGCGCGCGACACGTAGGAAGCCGTCTCGGACGGACATGTATTGAGGTCGCTGCCCAGTCAATAAAGGAGTTAGGAGAGATAAGGTGTTCGTGTGCTTTCTTCCGCGGGACGGAGACGGCGACGGACACTGCACATTAGGATCAGAGCTCCCCCAAGGACAACCACATCCATCCTCAGCAACAGTGAGGACCAAAGCTCTATCAACAGTAAGAATAGCCAAGCTCCTATCTGGAAAGCCAGCATGACAGTGTTCTCCAGGAGAATCAAGAGCATACCATCTTCCCCTCCAGTTCTCTTTTTATGCTGTTGGTGACAATCCCGGAGAGCGGGGGTGCAGTTCCACTGATTCAGTTCTTTTGGGTGTTACACTAGAAGTGGGAAGGCCTACATTGAGTGTGAGTGCTTTCAATCCTGGACAGAATATAAGGGACAGAAGGAAGTTCACTGTTGTCACTTGCTTCACTACTTCACTGCTTCCTGCTTGCTGCTTCTGCTATCTTCTGTCTCCATGAGCTGCTTTTCCTTTGCAGTGTCTCTCTCATTTCATTCTGCCTTGGAGTCAGCCAATTATGGGCTGAAATCTCTAAAACCTGTGAGCCAAAATAACCTTTCAAAAACAGAAATGATTTTAAAAGGGGATGTACATACCATGCCCACAATAACATGTTCTATGCACTCAAAGAATTGCTCAGCTCAGGCCGCATTAAATGGTCTTTTGAATCAAGACAAGCAGTATAATCTTCTCCATGGTAACTGCTGCCATCTTAGCAAGATAAAGCCCTTTATTTCCTTACCATTGAATGGGAAACATACCATATATCATATATATCCCCTCTGGTGGTCCCCGTGTATTGTAAAGCATAAGAACCTGTCTGGAAGGTTGGTAGGTGATCCCAAATAATACTAACTCCCTTGAGAAAATGAGGCTCAATGAAACCTGCTAAGAGTGATCTATCACAAAAGACAAGGACACACACACACACATACCTCAAGCCAAGCCCCAAGATGTGAAACATGGTGACTACCAAAAGGAGAACTTCACAGGTTTCCATGTATATACCATGGTGGTGAAAAATTGGCATGGAGATGAACAATGGAAAGTGAAACAAAAATTACAGAACCTGGAAGGTCCCAGCCAAAAACAGCTCTAGACTAGGCTCCAGAATGCTCTACTCCTTGCTTTCCTGTCCCCAGCTGATGCACATTGTTCTCTTGTCCCCAGGTCCCTTCAGAAGATGAAGTGAGCAAGTCTACCAACAAAGAGCCTTTCATTTCTTTTTTTCTCTACCTTTAAGGAAGGGCAAAATTGAGTGATCTTTTTTAAGATTTTGATGATGTCCATTTTATTTTTTAATGAAAATATTTGTTTTAATACTAGAAAAGCTAAAGAATTGGTCTCTTAGGTATGAGCGCTATACGTCTTAAAAAGGATCGTAATTGTGTTTCCTCTGAATTCTGTGATTTTCTCACATAGCATGGTGACTATTTGAATGTAAGAACTTTATTTTTAACTTTTAACTGAAGCAAAATACACATAGAAGTGTTCATGTCATAAGTGTATTATACCCTTCACACTGAATATACTCATTCAACCAACATCCAAAGCCAGAAACAGAAAGTAAGGCTTTGGTCTTAAAAGGGGATGTACATACCATGCCCACAAGAACATGTTCTATGCACTCAAAGAATTGCTCAGCTAGGGCCTTGGTTTATGTTTGCTTGGTTTATGTTTCACCACCATGCCAATTTTTCACCACCATGGAATCCTGTGAAGTTCTCCTTTTGGTAGTCACCATGTTTCACATCTTTCATAGAAACAAACAGGGGCTTGGTTTGAGGTGTGTGTGTGTATGTGTGTGTGTGTGTGTGTGTGTGTGTGTGTGTCCTTTGTCTTTTGTGACAGATCACTCTTAGCAGGTTTCATTGAGCCCCATTTTCTCAAGGGAGTTAGTGTTATTTGGGATCACAGACCAACCTTCCAGACAGGTTCTTATGCTTCCCCTTCCTTCTTCCAGTCACTCTTCCCCCAGAGAGTAACTATTTTCTGGCTTTATAACAGCAGTGCTAAGTTTTGCTGTATTTGTAATTTATATAACTGAAACTGTACAGTGTGTTCTCTTGCATCTGAATTATGTCACCCAGCATTATTTGTAAGGTTCTTATATTATTGCATGTAGCTATAGGACTTTCCCTTCCCTTTACTGTACTTCCTAGAAATATACTACAAAAGTATTTGTTTTGCTGTTAGTTGCCTTTCAGTTTCTGGACCAAGAGATAGAGGTGAGTAATGGGTGAGGTGAAAGGGATGAAAAAGGAAATGGGATGCAATATATACACGTAGCAACTCCCTGTGAGGAGTGTGATCATTGTATAGTACAAATATGTACTTTTAAAAATTATAAATTAAAAACAGTTTATTTTGATTCATGTTTTCATTCTTTTGTTTTGTTTTAGGGGTAGGGTTTTGCTATGCAGTTCAGGCTGGCCTTGAAATCACTTTGTAGCCCATGCTGGCCTTGAACTCACAATGATCCTCCTGCCTCATCCTCCAGAGTGCTGGGGTTACAGGTATGCACCACCATACCCGGCTGGGTCATGGCTTCAAACATTTCAATCCTCATATGGCTGGTTTCACTGGTGTGGGCCTGAGGTAAAGGGGACATCACAGCAGAGGGCTGTGATGGAGCTAAGCTGCTCACCTCATGGCAGCCAGAAAGCAGAGACAGTGAGAGAAAAAGAGAGGAAAGGTGCAAAGATAAGATATGCCATTCAAAGCCATGTTGTAGTGACCTGATTCATCTTACTAGGTTCCCACCTCCTCATAGACCCATTCAACTAATGAATCATCAACAGCTTAATCTTCCGATGAACTTAGAGCCCTCATTACCCAGTTACTTCCCTGAAAGTCCATCAATACCAAGCAAGCTTTCAATGCAACAATAGCCTCCAATGTTGCAAGTTTCACTGGTGGCCCACTGCAATTGTGGAACGTTGGACTGTGTATGCATCTGCTTCCTCTTAATTCAAAGAGAAGAATTTTTATTTTTTCTTTCCTTAGCAACATCAATAGGAAGGTGGGTCATGCCCACACACTGTGCTCTGTATAAGTATTGTGAGGACAATGTGCAGTGTTCAACTGTTAAAAAAAGTAATGTTTATTGAAAGTGTTAATGTTTAATTGTTTGATCAATCTTATACACTGATATCTATTAACCTAAACTGATCTGATGAAAATATGTAATATAACCATTGTTAAATTTTTCTGGTTTTGAACTATATATAGTACTGGTTACTGTACTATATGTAAAAAATAAATAAATAAAAATACATATATATACATATTTATATATTTTAAATAATATATATACAATATATATAATATATATATTTTAAATAATATATATATATATATATATTTTAAAGAGAGTATAATCATAATTGGTAAGACATTAGAAATGCCACATAATTTTTTTTCTTTTTTCTTCCAGTTTTGTATGCATGTATCTTATAATGTGAATAACTGCTTGAAAAACAACACTATGCATTATAACAAATACAGTGAAATTCATATTACTTTGTTAAGTGAAATTCTGTATCACTTGTAATTTTTATTTCAGTACTATTTTGTACTCTATACAATAAAAACATAAAGCTACAGAAAAAAAAAAAAAAAAGGGAAGGGGCCGGGGAGATAGCTCTGAGGCACAAGTGCCTGCCTGGGAAGTACAAGGTCGTGAGTTAGAACCCCGGTCCCACCAAAAAAAAAAAAAAAAAAGGGACATTTTGAATTCCAAACATACAAGTGAATATCTTGGCAATTTCAAGTTGGGGACTATTTCAAATACTCATCTATGAACATCTAGATGGTTTTGTTAAACATTGTTAACATCTGACCTGAGGGTCAATGACCAAATATTTATGTGTTTTCCGAGTACCCCTGAAAAAGTTCATATAAGCATATTTTAAAATATGCATAATATTTTTATGCATATAAAGACTGCTTGTAGGCTTCAGTACCAGATGACTTACGCATAATAACAAGCATATTTAAAAATCTACCCCCACACCCTTAAGGAAAAAAGAGAAAAGAAAAGATTTGACATCTTTCCACAATATTTTGTTGTTGATTCTCAAAGCTGTGGGAGAATTCACAGCATTCTCACCTGACAGCCACTTCCTGCTTCCTGGCAACAACTCATAATCACTTCAGTCATATTATCTATTTTTGGCTCATATAAAATATTTTTTATCAAAAATACTTTTTCCCAGTTTAATTTTTTCCTCTTTGAAGTTCTCTGTTAATTTTTAAATTTAAAAATAAAGTTCTCTGGTAGTTTGAAAATTAAAATATAGATTCACAGGTTCAGTTTAGTATCCTATCTTCATAATGACACTGAAAAGTGTTTTATGGAAATGTGGGAGAAAAAAAAAAAAACCTTCCTATTTCCTCAGAGGTGATCTTCTGCTCCAAAATGATTATGGAAATAGAAAAGAGGAAATCCAGGAAAAACTGTTCCTAGGGTGTGGATATGGTAGGGTGAGAGGAGGAAAGAAGAATAAAACATGACCTGAAAAATCTTTGACATTCTTTCCATAGGATGAAGCTCTGGCCCGTTGAGTACCTCGGAAGTAGGGCTACATGATATCAGGACTAGGGCTGAGGTGGTTGCGTACTTCTCATTTGATTCTCTTGGAATGTTTATTTTCAGGGTGATCCTTCTCAGAATATGCTGTGATACCTCCCAACAAAAAGACTGCTTGTAGGCTTCAGTACCAGTTGAGCAAGTCTTTGAGTCATTCCAACTGTTATTGGTTGAATTATGTCCCACCAAAACATACACTAAAATCGGACCCCAGTACCTTGTGACCACATTTGAAGATTTGAAGTGCTTTCTTTCAGTGTACATGGTACCTCAGTGCAGTAAGTCATTCTGAGGTAGAAAAATAAACCTCACCAGGACTCCTCCTCCCCAAGGACTCCACTCTGACCACCGCTTGTCCAATAAAATTATGTTCTTACTTGGTTCCATCTTTAATGACAAGATATAGTTTCTATAATCTTGCTTCAGATTCCCCTTTCCCATGCCATTTGCTTCATGGTCACTGTTATCTCACTCTCTGTAACTTCTCTCTCTCTCCCTTCCTGCAAGAACAGCTTCACACTCCCTTGCTACTTGCCTTTCCTGCTCACCAAGGCTGACTAGATGTTCAGAGTTACAAGCCTGTCACCTTTATGTAAATGCTCTGTTTGACTTACCTTTTCCCACTACAAATTCTACAGAACAACTTCCCTAACCCAAATTTGGGGCTCAGACTTGAGAGTATTGAGATCCTCCATGCCTGCTAACATAACAAAGAGTTCCCTTTACTTTTCTGAGTACCACTTACTGGGTCACCAGTAAATCTGGCTTTGCTGTAACATTTGGTAAAGTCTAAAATTGCTGTAACAGTTGCATAATTCTGGGCAAGTTGGCTATGTTCATGTTCATGCAGAAAAAATGGCTGTAATTATGTCAGCCACCCAATTCTCAGTTCACAAACAAAAGTGTGCCAAAAATTTGTTTGTGAACCGAATCACTGACAAACAAAAGTGTCCATAAACTTAGGTACCACCATAATGGGTTAAAATATGGCAATATTGCTGGGGGTAGGGCTTCCATGTCCTTATGTGAGAAACACATTAGGTGATGATGCAGGCAAATGGGTAAGACAGAAGTAGAGACAAGTTTTGCAGCCACAAGTCAAGCAGCACATTAAGCTACAAAAAGCTGGAAGAGGCAAACAAGAGTCTTCCCCTGGAGGCTTTAGACAAACATGGTCAATGGCAACTTGATTTTCAATGTCTCGCCTCAAGCACTGTGAAAGGAAACATCTACTGTATTATGTTTAAACCACTCAGCTTAGAACACATTATTGTGGCAACCCTAGAAAACTAATATAGATAGTGCTCAACTTTTGATAGCTCAATTTACAATTTTCCAACAAAATGATGGTGTCAAGGCAATATACATTCATTTGAAATCCTACTTTGAATTTGGGATTTGGACCTTTTCCCAACAGAGCAATACATGTTATAATTCTCTGTGGAGATGCTAGGCCGTGGCAGTATCAAGCTATATCTCTGTCACCTGTGCTGTCATGGGGAACAAAAAAGTACTCCAAAGCAGCCAGGATAAAAATGGTCTAGTGCAGATTAGGCAAATTAAATGCACTTTTTGTTTTTTTATTTTTTTTATGTATATAGTACAGGGTCTATACAGTCTCACTACGTAGATCAGACTTGTAGTGATCTGCCTGTTTTCAGCCTCCCAGTGTTGGAAGTACAGGCATACACCACCATACACCATCTCAGTGGCCATCTCAGCACACCCCGGGGGTAGGGCTGTCATGATATGCTGGGTTAATAACACTCTCTGGTGGTTCTTTACTTTGTTAGCAAAGTGAGTGACCATAGTGAGTGACTAAAAACCAGGAAGAGAAGAAAAAAGTCAATAAACTTCAAGTGGGCCTGTAAGCTTCCGAAAGCTATAAGAAAACCAGAAGACGTTCATTCCTCTCCTACTCCTTTGTGATGGGGAAAGCATGAACAGGTACAAACAGCAGCAAGTATTACTAAAGTTAGGAAAGGGAACAACAGCCTCTACAGAGTAAGTTTGGGACAAGCAAAAGTAGGAAAAAAGTAACATCCAATAGCACAAGGGAGAGCCACCATGCAAGATAGAACACAGTGGCGAAAACTCAGTGCGGATTGTCCTTTTTGTGCCTGTCTTTAGGTCACTTCTCAGGCTAGTATCAGCTCTAGGCATTCCAATCATAAAACTGCTTGAGTTCTGGCAAGAAGTCCACGTGAAGAGGTTTGGGAACTGTCCTTGCATGTGTTCTAGGATCTTCTCACACCTCTTTCCCACCAGTTTTAGCTATACCCTACCTTCCTGTTTCAAGAGAGACTTGGACTTAAAGTTTTAATACAACAAAAGATAAAAAAATGAAAGTCAAGTTTTGTTCTGCTATTAGTTACTGTAGTGGAGTTTTAATAGGTGGTCAACTTATTACACCCAGCTGAATTAAACTAGTGTGCTGGTTGTGCAAGGCCCACCTGAGGGTTGTTATTAGCAGCATACGGGCAGAACAGAAGAAACTGATAAAACATCGTTAGGGCTGCTGTTTGGAGAAGCTGTTGGAGCTGTTGAAGCTGCTGGTTCTCTTGTGCTGTTCCACCAAAGGACCTTGTCAGGCTGGCTTTTCCAATGAACTTGGAGAAGCTTGGGTCCTCATCTTGAGAATCACTTCCTGGCTCTGGAGGGGAGGATGGTGCATTGCTCAGCCTCATAAAGAAGCTCGTCTCACTGCCTTTCCTAACGGGAACTGAGCTTGCCTCATCTCTGGAAGTGCTCAGGACCTCACCATTGCTGAGGAGGGCCATGGTTTTGGGGGAGCTCTGGTTCTTAACCTTGAGTGTTATTTCCTGGCTCTAATTCAGATCTCTCAGGCCACTAGCACAGATCCTTTATCTTGCTGACACAAACTTCCTAGCTTTTGCTACTGACCTTTAGGTCTTTCCAGTGCAGATCCATGAAGCAGGTCTACACGAGACTGTTGTGCGCTATCGGCCTCCAGTTGGACTTGTGGGATGCTACAAGCTCTAGGCCCTCAACTAGATTCTTTAGAGTTTAGTGTGTGGATAAGTTTACTGCACTTGTCTATAATTCTTTGGGTGGATCACTATAAAATATTATAAAATGTGTCATGTACTATATTGTTCACCTTGCAAAAAAAACACAAACCATGAAGTTACCTACTAGATGTCTATGTTGCAGGAACAGAATCATACATTTTTAGAAAAAAATAGGTTTTGAGTTCTAAACTGGGACAGAACAAAACACAAATAATTGTGCTTTTAATGAGTAATAGCTTAAGGACCCAGAAACTTACCCATCCCATTACTAAAGTGGTCTCAGAGTAGGGTAGAACAAACAAACTCTAAAAAGGAAACAAAACATTTACAACTAGAACTTGTTAAAAAGACTGAAACTTCCAGAATATAGCCAGTTATCCAAAGCTATCCATATCAGCATTCCTTAGGTTAAATTTAGCCTTCTTTCCTACCAGACCCATCACACCCAAAATCCCTCAGGAATACTAAACATCCATAAGTTGGTCTAACTGATAAAGTAGAAGAGCCTGATCCTAAGATAAAGGAACAGATTGGAAGAATTTAAAGAATGTTTTAATAACTAAAAATAAAACACAGTGAATTGTGCCCATACTTGTAGAATGGGGTAGCATTCTCCTTGGGAGTGGGTTGTCCACTCCCAAGTGGACAGCCTTGGGTTTCCATCCTTTCAAGAGAAGCATGAATTTTTCCCTGCTCCAGGAAATAACATACCCCATATTTCTGAGTACCTGCACTCTCTCTAGAGAATAACCTAAAATCTCTGCCTAATAAACCCTTTCTGCACTTCTTACTGATGTGTTCTGAAAATTCTTTTTGACAGATGGAAGTCAGTGAATTTATAATCTTATTCTACTGAAGAGTTCGTTAGATTCCTTATTTTAGTCCCATAGCTTCCTCAGATTAGCCCAGACGTTCTCTGACAACATTATAGGCAGCTAATTTATTTATTTATTTATTTTTAATTTTTATTGTTTTTTTAGGCAGCTAATTTAAATAAAAACTAATATGTAGTTAGAGAGGAACTAGGCTCTCAAGGAAGTCAGCAAGAAATATAAAGGTATCAGAATCATGGCTGGACATGGACAAGCTATTGGGTAGAGGTGTTTTTTTACATGCCATTCAACCTCGTGAGTATACAAATAGATGCTCTATAGCTATTGGAACCCTTCCTTCTCCTCCTCCTCCTCTTCTTCCTCCTCGACTTCCTCCTCCTCCTTCCTTAATTCTTCTCCCATCAGTAGAGAGGTTTCCATCTGGTTTCAGCTTTTGGTTAAGAAAGAAATAATTGTGGCTGGACAGGCATTGGCAAAAGGCCAGACCTACCCACCTCCCTAGGGAATAAGCAGTAACTTGGAATTATACTATAATTAATACCCTCTGGTCCAGAAAGTGTAGATAGAAATAAGTTGCCTAGGTGGGTGACCAGAACATCTAGACCTATACCTCAAAAAAAACCAAACAAACAAACAAAAAAAAAAAAAAACCTTTGTTCTTTCCATATACACTTGCTACATGATCTACTTTCCTATTGAGTTAATATTAGATAAGCAGCTATATTTGTAATCTGTGTGTGCCAGCCCCACCCCCAGGGCATGCTGAAACAACCACTGAGACTGGGTGTGGTGGTGCTTAATGTAATCCCAGGGCTTGAGAGGCTGAAAACAGGAGAATCACCGAGTCTGATCTGTGTACTGAGACCCTGTACTAAATACATAAAAAATATCACCTATGTTATATTCAACTTATGATTTTGTGCCCATCTCATGATTTTGCTCTATAAAGTATTCTTAGAAAATGACCTCAGTGTCAGGCGTGGTGGCGCACGCCTGTAATCCCAGCACTCGGGAGGCTGAGGCAGGAGGATCGGTGTGAGTTCGAGACCAGCCTGGGCTACAAAAGTGAGCTCAAGGTCAGCCTGAACTGCATAGTGAGACCCTGTCTCAAAAAGACAAAAAAAAAAAGAAAAGAAAAAGAAAATGACCTCAGTGATAACCCACTTCCATGACCCCTCTGTCCCTCAAGCTCTCAATAAACATTTCCTATTCCTAACCTCCTTTGTCCTTTCAAATTCATTCTTCAGTTTCAGGGAACACAAACTTGGCACCTACGTCTAGCAGGCTAGAAGTCACATTTCTCCTTTGGGGGGACAGTTTCTATGATGTTTTATAATACAATATTCCAAGATTGCATGTGTGATCAGGATCCTGAGATAATGTGATATCTGAGGAAGGTTGTACACCATGCCACACTATGATTGTTGTACACAGCTAAATTAGTTACAAATATTAAGGGCAGTTAGCTAGGATTGAGCTCTCAGCACAGAAAACAATTGTGGCTAGAAGCACATTCACCAAAGTCCAGGCTTCAAGAAAAAGAGGAATGGCTGCACCCACACACTTCCCCAAAGATGAAAAGCCATGATTGATATTCTAAATTAATATCAGTCATGTTGGGCAGGGGACCAGAACCTTCTAGCCCGTTCATTCCAGACAAAGGCCTCGTTCGATCCATGTAGGCTGCTATATGACTTGCTCCACATTTGATCCCCATTTAATCAATATTACCTAAGTAACTATATTTGTTATAATCTTATTGGTTGACCAGAGTTTTATCCCACCTCATACTTACCTTGTCACTTCCCATGGGATCACTATTGCCTAGGTGACTATACTTGTAATCTTATTGATGTAGGAGAATGAAACTCCTGACCTGAAAGGTATCTGGGACAAATTCATGTTCTCTAAAACCAAAGAATGAACTTTAGGAACAAATGGAGATTAAGAGCAGAATATATTTATTGGAGGGATGAGAGCTTCTGTCCAAGACAGGCACAGAAGTGGGACCCGAGTGGGATGCCCAGGGAAGCTGACTCTTTCAGAGACTTTTATAGAGTGAAACCATGTGGTGTGGTGGGTCCAAGGTGGTGGAGAACATGAGAGCTCCCAAGGTGGGACAAAGCTATGGTCAACCAATAATATTACAAGTACCATTGCTCAGGTAAAGTGAATTAAGTCCAGGACCAACTGAGGAAGCAAATCATATAGCCAGTGGGCATGACTATGGGACAGGATCTCTTCCTGTTGAGGGTTGGGTTAGTGACACCTTCAGGCTCTTTCAAGGTGATTGATATCTTATTTAGAATATCAATCCCTGATGCTCATCTTTAGGGAAGTATGTGGCTGCATTTCTTTCCTTTTTTGTTTTGAAGTATGGCCTACAGCAGGCATGTCTGTCCCTTCCAAAATTGCAAAGTCACATTGTCTTCCATATTGTCTCCTTAAAGACCTGGCTCTGTCTGATTGCTTACAATCATTCTAATTAGGCTGCCTACAATAGTACCAGCTGACTGTAGTTTTGTCCCACCTTGAACCTGCTTCATCTAGTAGCTTTGCTCAATAAAACATCCTTGAGAGGTGGGGTTAGAGAGCAGGCCCCTTTGTGGGCCATTTCTGCCTTTCTTAGACAGAGGCTATCTTTCAGTAAATTCTTCCTACTTTTAATCTCTGCTATTCCTAGAATTCATTCCTAGAGTTATAGAGAATACAAACTCAGCATTTTGGACATCTAGCAAGTTGAGAGCCTTAATATTTCCCTTATATAATTCAGGGGTCCTATGTCATTTGTCCTATGTCATAGTGTCCAGGAGTGTGGTGCTCTGCTGTATCCTGCCATTTCATGCTTGATACAGAGTAAAAATGAATTTGTGGATCACCTCCAGATGATATAAAGGAAGAATTATCTCCTAACCTGAAAGGTACCTGGAACGAGTTTGTGTTCTCTAAAAAGAAGTATGAATTTTAGGAACAAATGGAGGTCATGAGAATGAATGTATTTATTGGGGGAAAGAAAGCTCCTGTCCAAGAGAGGGAAAGTGGGTGGTCCCTGGGAAATTGTATCTTCCAGGGACTTTTACAGAGTAAAGCTTTGTGGTGAGGTGAGTCTAAGGTGGTGGAGAACATGGGAACTCACTTAGGTGGACATGAGGTGGGACAAAATTATGGTCAACCAATGAGATTATATTGCTTAGTAAAATTGATTAAATCCAGTAGCAAATGAGGAAGTGAGTCATGTAGGAAGTGGGACAGCATCTTGTTGGGGTTGGACTAGTGACTCATTTGGGCTCTTTCAAGGTGATTGATACCTATTTAGAATATCAATTCTTGATGCCCATCCCTAGGGAAGTATGTAGCTGTATGTTTCCTCTTTTGTCTTGAGTCGTGGCTGATATGAGAGTGTTTGTCTCTTCCAAGTTGCAAAGTCACCTTGTCTTCCTTATTGTCTTCTTGAGGGCCTGATCCTGTTTGGCTGCCTATATTTTTATCTAATTCAGCTGCCTACAACATGCTGATACTCTGCTGGTACAGGCAGATCCCAGTGATCTTAAACCCAGAACCCATAAAAGAACTGAAGAAGTAGTTTGAAATTTTGTAACTGGCAAAAAAGGATGAAAGGAGACACACAGAGAGAACAGACACCTACGTTAAACAAATACGAGCACTTGAAAATGAATTAATCAGAGATTATTGTCTGCAGCTCTTTTATTGAGACACTTGTCTCACACAGGCTCCTGGAATCTGATTGGCTCTTTGTCTTTCATCCTAGCCTTGAATTTCTACTGGCTAGGAAATCTTTGCATGTCCTAGATGGAGGGTAAAAAGTATGGGAGCCTTAAAGGCAAATAGTTTAGGTTTAAGAATTAAGTAAGGGAAAAGTGATTCATCTATTAATTATGCTAACTGGGAACTTCCAGGTCCTGAGTTCTTTGCCTTTGTCTTCCTAATTGTTTGTCTCTAATTCCTCAGAGTCTAGCTGACTTTATCTTTCTAATTTCTGTAGTCTGACTGCTGAGGTCAAAGCTGTCCTATTAATTTTTCATAAAGCTAAGTGAAGCCTTCATTCTATTTTTCCTTCCCTCTGGGGCTCTCTGTGGCTACAATGAGTTCACCTAGCTGTCCATACTTTCATTTCTCACAGTAGCATTCATGGGGGGGGGGAAAAGAGACCACGTTTTCTGTGATGAAAAGATTGTTGTAGTTCTTAATTAGAAAATAGCAGTTTGGGGTAAAACAAGCCATGAAATGTGAAATTCAATAGAGACCCAGCTATATGAATATAACCAATTTGCTATATACTCTCTGTAGAAAGAATATCTATGAAATAGTTTCAGCTAGCATGAAAATTGCTCATCAAGTAGGAGTTAAAATTTTAGTGACAAGTAAAGACAACTTATGGTACAATGATGCACATGAGGAGCCTGTACCTGTGTAGAAAATTGATTTGGGTGAAATCTAGAAATTTCCATAATTAAGATCTTGGGAATATGTGAAAACTTATATACTGCTCTTTCAAATGGATTAGCTGTGTATGTCTGTCTGTCACTAGACAGGGTCTAAGGAATCTACTGAAACTATGATAAGGATCCTAACCCACCCCACCTATAGAACAGAATTGCATATTTGCTGACTCCTATTGCAGAAAGGACTCAGCATAAGCATCTTAGGCAAAAATTTGAGAATACACTCCAATAAATAGAATAGATGCTTTTAAGAGAGAAAGGTGAACTCCTTGGAGCTGTAATTGTGTGGAGTTTGTTTGTTTGTTTGTTTTAAGAAAGGATAGGTTTATTTAGCTCACAGTTACTGAAGCTGGCTCCAAGGCAGGATGGCACAGGGCAGAGACAGCAGTTTATGGTGGCAGAACAACAACAGTGGCAACAGAAAAATAGGTAACAGAGAGGATGTTTCTCTGTCACTCATATTATATTCAGGCTTTCTGCATCAGGCTATCCAACTCAGGCCACACTTGTAATTTCAGCAGTACTCAGATTTATAATCCCAGCCTCGGATCACCTATAATCCCAGTGGATCATGAGTTAATCTTAAACTCTAGAAGTCCCCACCCCATGATTGCAGGGGGCTTTGGGGGACAATTAGACACAAACCATAACATTCCACCCCTGGATTCCCAAAGTCTCATGCACATCCCTTTGTGCAAAAGACATTTAGTCCATCTTAAAGAGTTGCCAAAGTCCCAAAAGTTTCAGCTTTGCAAAGTCCAAGTCCCAAGTCTTCTCCAAGATCCAAGGCAAATTCTTAACTGTGAGATCCTATACAAAAAAGTTAAACACATCCAACATTCAAAGGCACAAGACAAACATTATCATTCCAAAAATTGTAAGCAATAGGGGAATACAAAACACTTGTACCAACACAAGTCCAAAATCCAGCAGGGCAAATGTTAAATCCCATAGTTCCAACTGTAACATCTAAAGCAGTCTGCACTGAGTTGTGAGTTCCAAAGCCCTTACATAGCTCTGCCCCTATGGCACTCGTGGTGGTAGCTCTCATGGCTTCTCTCTTAGGCCAGCTTTGCTCCCTTTTTGCAGTTTTCCTTAGATGATCCACATTTCTCGCTTTTCCAAACTTCTGGGGATTCCACGGGATAGACTTTTCACTCTTTGCTTCCTACACTTCCTTCTCAGGGGCATACTGCTTGGCCTCCCAGGCCTTCTTCTGAAATTGAGGTGGAAGCCTTCTTAACCTCACAACTCCTATATTCTGAAATGTGCCTAAAACCAATGCCACTTGGATGATACCAAGGTCTGCTGCCCGCTGGAGCCAGGCTTTCTTCTCTCTTGGCTGTAGGGGTTGAGTGCCTCGATCACTGAGCACTCTAACCCTGATTCCGGGAAACAAATTCTCCATGCCAGTGCCATTTTGGATGTGGCCACTGCCACCATTCTAGAACTTGGAGATCTGCAGCTTTCTCCTCAAGGTAAAGTCTCTCTCCCTTGCAATCCTGAGGCTACAAAGGGTGGAGACCTGTCACCTCCTGTGATGCCCTGAGGCCATCTTTTCCATTCTCTGGTTTCTTTACTACAAGGGAGATCTCACTTGTATTTTTGCAGTCCACAGCATTCCTCGTCCTTCCTTTCAGGCTAAACTCACATTTTAAATCATCCTGCTTGGCTCTTTGCTCTTGATTTTCAACATAAACCTATCTAAAAGTCCCCAATAACAACTATGTCATTGCCCCAATATTTGGCTACTCTGAAATATCTTTTGAAAGATTCATCAGTCTGCCATGCTTAATCTCAGTCTTAGGCAAAGTCTCTGGGTATGAGCAAAATTCAGACAGGCTTCCAGCCAAACCATAGCACAGATCATCCGGAGTCCAACAATCAGTTACAGCCCTTCTTCCCAGAAGAAACCTCTCTAATCTGATCTTTACATGCAGGCCCTCCATCAGTCTTCCGGTCTGAGCTCTGACCATAATCTCCCAAACAGAACAGCTGAAAGCTTTTTTAGCTCTTCACAAGTAGATGAGCTCTCCAAGTCTTTCCTATCTCTTCCCATAAGCTATTGGTTATAAGCAGGCTTCTAGACAGTCTTCTGATCTAAGCTCTGACCAGAATCTCCTCTACAGGACAGCTGAAGCTTTTCCAGCTCTTCGTAAGTAGATGACCTCTCCAAACCTTTCCTATATCTTCCCATAGTAAGCCATTTCTAAAAACTTGTAATTCACATGGTCAAGTTAGTCACAACAGCCCCACTCCTCTGGTACCAAATTCTGTCTCAGTTACTCTTCTCTTGTTCCTGGGACAAATAAATGCCTGACACACAAAATAAAGGAAGGAAAAGTGTTTTTTGTTTGTTTGTTTGTTTTTGTTTTTTTAGCTCACCGTTACTGGAGGTTTCAGTCCATACTTAGCTGGCTCCAAGGCTGAGGGGCACAGGGCAGAGAGCATCCAGTTCATGGCATAGGAACAGCAACATTCACAACAGAAGAACAGAGGCAACAGAAAAGCTGTGCAGTGTTGACAGTGAGAATCTATAAAGTTTTTAATGCATAGTCTTGTGAGTTTGGACAAATTAAAAATAATAAAAGAGGTACACTTTTTTTTTTTTTTTTTTTTTTTTTTTGAGACAGGGTCTCACTGTGCAGTTCAGGCTGGCTTTGAGCTCACTTTTGTAGCCCAGGCTGGTCTTGAACTCACAACGATCCTCCTGCCTCAGCCTCCCAAGTGCTGGGATTACAGGCGTGAGCCACCACGCCCGGCTAAGAGGTACACTTTACAGGGTGAAAGTAGACTAAAGTGGAAGAGAAAGCACAGTAGTCAAGAGTATAATGGTATGGGGCCCGGTGGAATGGCTCAGTGGTCTAAAGCGCCTGCTTGGGAAAGCTTGGGAGGCTTCAGGGACGCGGTTCAATCCCCGGCACCACATGCTGTGCCAGCCCTGCCCTCGGGGCGGGCTGAGCCGGCCATAAAAATGAGTCAATAAATAAACAAAGGTTCTGAAACAAGAAAAAAAAAAAAATAATAAAATTAAAAAAAAAAAAAAAGAGTATAATGGTAGCTGATTTTTTATTGTCAGGCAGCTAAATTAGATAGAAATATAGTCAGTCAAACAGGGCCAGGGCCTCAAGGAGACAATATGGAAGACAAGGCGACTTTGCAACTCTTTAGAATAGACAGACACTCCCACTATGGGCCAGATCGCAAGACAAAAGAGTAAACAAATGCAGTCACATACTTTTCCAGGGATGGGCATCAGGGAGTGATATTCTAAACATCTAAATAGGTATCTCTGTCCTTGAAAGAGCCCAAAGAGTCACTAACCTGACCCCCAACAGTAAGAGACCTTGTCCCATATTTATGCCCACTTGAACTTAATCAATTTTACCTAAGCACTGGTGCTTATAATCTCATTGGTTGGCCATAGTTTTGTCTCACCTCATGCCCACCTAGACAGGTTCCCTTGTTCTCCACCTTACCACATGGTTTTACTCTATTAAAAATCCCTAGAAAAGACAGCTTTCCTGGGCAACCTGTGGAGGACTACCTGGATGATGATAGGTTCTGGCAGTAGTATGAATTGCTAAAATCATGATAGTGGTCATCTAACATGGCCAATGCCCTTAAAACAAAAGCCTGTCATTCCAAGATATCTCCCCCTTCTTCTTCAACTTAGTCCAGGGTGCAATTTCCTTTCACCCTTCCCATCACCTCAGGGAAGACCTCCAATCAGTATATCAGGTATATTTAAACCTTCCCGTCAAACTCTACCCCTGGCAAAGGGCCATAAAAGCCTTAGGCTCCCTTTATCCAACTCCAGAGAATTCCTTATCTTCCCCATATTCTCTCCATGTCCTCAGTAAAAAATTAAGCCCCTTTTGCTTTTTCCTTCCGCTTGTTTCTCTGCTGTACCGGCTGCCTGAAAAAAGCTATCAGGGGACTCTCCTTGAAAGAAGAGCAGTTTTCTCCATTTTGGCTGTACCTGACCCTATATCCATGTATTAACAGGTACAGAACTGGCTAGAACTTTTCCTTATCCCTTCAATTGATCTTAAGCAGTGCATATTGGTCTAGCCAAGGTGCTAGGTGTTGGTCTTTGAAGACAGCATGCATGTTTTCCTGATAACCCACACCTGCTGCTCACCTGCTGCTCTTTAATATGAGCCAAGTCGAGTCAATACAGGACAAAGAGCCAATGCTCCATGCTGTCAGCTCGAGACTCAAGATATAGACTATGACTTCCTGAGGCTTGAAGATTACACATCAGAGCTGAAGCACCAGACCCCAAAGCATTAAATACTATCTCTATAGTATAATGAAAATCACTTTTTCTGCATACTCTTCTCTGCATATTGCCAAGGTAAATGGAGGCCTCCTGCCTAGCCCAGAGAGATCAAGTAATTGTTCAAAATCACATATCTAGTAAAGTGCAGGGCTAAAATTCACAACTTCAAGCCAAGATTGCATCAGTCACCAGCTATACTAACTACCTTGCACAAAAGTGATCAGAACAGCGAACTGTGTTCCATTTGCCAAATCCTCCATGCTATGCAGGACTGAAAACTCAAGGCAGGCTTCCTACATCAGACTTCCTATTGGCTATACTTTTCCATCCCACTTGTTCAACTCTTAGGGACAAAAGGCAGCATTGAGCGTTAAAGCACACCTCTGGAGGAAGTAGAAGAATTCTGAAAAACATTTCCAAGATATTTTGGCTGTAGTCTGTGTTCTGTGCCTACTAGATGCAGTGAAGAAGATAAAGTTAATAAAATATCTCAAAGGAAAATGTGTGGGTTTTGTTAGAATTGTGTCCCTCATTCCATTCCTAGTGGATAAGTAATTGCTGCCTGATGAACAGAAACTAAAAAGCTGTTTGGTTGTTTGGGTTTCAGTCCTCCCCCTCCCCAATTAGCTATGAAGGATGAACAAGTACTGGAGGTTCTAAGGAACTCCTAGACTACTGCTAGGCCATTTTTTCCCCCTGACTGGCAATGTTTTGTGTGTGTGTGTGTGTGTGTGTGTGTTTTTTTTTTCCTATGGAGACAGGGTCTCACTACATGGTTCAGGCTGGACTTGAACTCACTATGTAGCCCAGAATGGCCTGGAACTCAGTGATCCTCATGCCTTAGATTACAAGCATGAGTCAACATGCCTGGCCTTGACTGTCATCTTGAAGTGCTATTTACTGTCTCCTTTTAAATGAGTGTCTGAGTCACTCTTCTCTCATTGCTGGGACAAATACTCCATGCCCAAAATGGAGGAAGAAAAATTTTATTCAGCTCACAGTTACTGGAGGTTTCAGGTCATACTGGTCTGGTTCCAAGGCAAAGGGGCACACGGCAGAGAGCAGCAGTTCACAGCAGTGACAAAGAGCAAGAGGAGCCAAGGGAGGAGCAGTGGCAATAATGGGAACAGAGAGAGAAAATCTGTCTTACTGTCTCTCTTCTGTTACATTCAGGCTATCTGCCCCAGGCTGGGCATGGCACCCACACCCATAATCTCAGCACTACTCAGACCCATAATCCCAGCCTTGGATCACCCATAATCCCAGCGGTTCATGAGTTAATCTCAGATTCTAGAAGTCCCCACCCCAAGACTGCATGAGTCTAGACACAAACTAGACACAAACCATAACAATGAGCGAGGGCCAGCAAGGTGGTTCATCTCAGGAAAGCTAAGACAACTGCAAGGACCATGGTTCAATCCCCAGCACTACATGCTGCACCAGCCCCACCCCCAGGGCAGGCTGAGTCAGCCATAAAAAAATAACAATGAGAAATATATTAGAAATAAAACTCAGGGTCAGGGATATAGAGCAGAGGCATGTTTTCCACCTTAGACCCACTTCCCTCATGGTTTTGCTCTATAAAATTCCTTAGAAATAGCAGATTCTTGGGCAACCCTCTCAGGTCTCCTCCTGTCCCTGTCTCAGACAGGAGCTTTCTTTCCCCCAATAAACATATTCTGTTCTTAATCTCAATTGTTCCTAAAATTCACCCTTTCATTTTAGAGAACATGAACTCATCCCAGATACCTTTCAGATTGGGAGTTTCATTCTCCTATAACACTAGGATTACAGGTACACAGCACCATGGCTGGCAAGTTGGAAGGACTAAATGGGACAATTCATATGAATTTTTTTTTTTTTTTTTGTACCAGAAATCAAACTCAGGATCTTGTACTCGCCAGGCAGTGCTTGTGCTGCTGAGCTCTATTCCCAGTCCTCATGTGAAATTCTTTCAGGATTACCTGGCCTATTGTAAATCCTCAGCAAGCTTTAGCCTTGGTTACCAGTTCAATGCCTACGATTTCTATGGACACTCAACTAAGTTCCTTTATTAAAGGGAATAGTAAAAAAGCAATAAAAATGATACAGAATTGCAAATCAAGATGATAAGAAATTAATGTTATTATATTGGATTTTGTTCAAAGTTCCCAGATGTGAGCATATAAAATTAGTCAAACAAAATATAAACACTGAGTCAAAATAGGTTAAAAATTTAAATATTAAATACTTACAGTGGAGTTGACTCTTCTGGCCTATTGTATAGTATAGGTAATTTAGAGACGTTGCCTGTTGGACTGAGCAGAATAGAAGAACAGGATGTAAAGCTCAAAGATAGATCCATCCTCATTCTTAGCTTTAAACAGAAGTTTCTATCTCTACTGCCTTAAAGTACCAAGGTGTTTTCTATCAGGATAAATGCAAGAGATTTTTTCTAAAGTGGCTTCACTCTGCATAGAGACACGAGAGGTTCAACGTGACTGAGAGATTGCAGGGGCAGGAGTCTCCATCCTGATACCATGGGAGCTTCAGAGTGCTATGTAAAGCCATCAAAATGGCTTAACTCCCTTCACCCTAAAGAGCTAAAATTTTTCCCCTACTGTGAGTTATCTCTTCACTCTGTTGGTGGTTTCTCTTGTTCTGCATAGGTTTTTAATAAGATGAGGTCCCAATTGTTGATTCTTTGTGATAGGGTTTTGTTTATAAAATCTTTGTCTATACCGGTGTCTTCAAGAGTTCTATCTATTCTGTCTTCCAGCAGATTTAGTGTTTGTGTTTTACTACTTAGATCTTCGGGATCTGTTTCTATTTTAGTTTAGTGTATGGTGAAAGATATGGGTCTAATTTTAATATAGCCAGTTTTTCTGACACAATTTATTAAAGAGGTTATCTTTCTTCCACTGAACATGTTTGGATCCTTTGTCAAAGATAAAGTGGCTGAATATGTCTGTGGTTATTTCTGCATCATCTAATCTAATCCATGGATCCTCAGGTCTATGTTTGTTTGATTGCCTTTTCCAGTACCATGCTGTTTTTATCACAGTGGCTTTGTAATATAATTTCAAGTTAGAGATTGTAGTGCTCTCTGCCTTGTTTTTGTTGTCAAAGATTTTTTCTATTATTCTATGTCTCTTCTGGTTCCAAATCAATTTTAGGATTGTTTTCTCTAATTCTGTGAGATATGCTGTTGGAATTGTGATTGAAATTGTGTTAAATCTATATAGGAATCTTGGCTGTAAGGCCATTTTCACTCTATTTGTTCTTCCTACCCAAGAAATGGGGATATCTTTCCATTTTTTGATATCTGCCTCCACCTTTTTTCACAGAACTGTAGTTTTCAATGTAGAGGTCTTTTACATCACTTGTTAGATTGATTCCTAGTCATGTCATTTTTTTAAATGTTCTTGTAATAAGTGTCATTTCCCTAATTTCTCTCTCTGTGGGTTTGCTATTTGTGTACAGAAACGCTACTGAGTTTTGAGTGTTGACTTTGTATCCAGCTATGCTACTGAATTTGGCTATTCAATATACAAGTTTTTAAATCAAGTTTTTAGGGACTTCTGTATAGAATATCATGTCATTTGCAAATAATTATAATTTAACATATTTCCCTATCCTTTCTTTTTTCTTGTATAATTGCTCTGGCTAATGTTTCTAGCACTGTACTGAATAAGAGCAGCAACAGCAGACATCTTTATTTTGCTCCTAATTTTAGAGTAAAAGCTTCAGACTTTCTCAATTAGTAAAAATAAAGGAATATTTTAATAGGGAGTGATGGCCAATATTGCATACTATGATGTGGTATGTGCAACTCAAAAGCACATAGCTTTATTACTAAGCTTTTCTTTCAGTTTTTGCTCTATACACACATTTCTCCTAGGACAAACTGTAGTGATATTCTAAGTAGACATCAGTCACCTTTAGTGGAGGACCAGAGCTTCCCTGTTCCTTCTCTTCCAGGAAAAATTTTGTTCATTCCACATATACTTACTAGTAACTTGCTTCTATTTAACCAATATTACCTAAGTGACTCTACTCAGGATCCAAGTCGTTGAACATAGTTTTACCCTACTTCATATGTACCTTGTGATCCCAATGTAACTTAAGTAACAATACCAGTAATCTTACTAGTTGGTTATGGTTTTTGTCCCACCTCACCTCCCCACCCTCTGCACGGCTCTGCTCTATAAAAGTCCATTGAGAAGCAGGATTTCCAGCACCATCCACTCAGGACCCTCTAGGACCCTCTTCTGTCCCTCTTAGATAGTAGTTTTCTTTCTCTCAGTAAATCCTTCCTACTCTAAGCCTCCATCTTTCCTAGAATTTATTCTGATGAAAAGGAAACTAAGGGCCGGGCAGGATGGCTCAGTGGTCTAAAGCACCTGCTTAGGAAAGCGTGGGCAGCTGCAGGGACCGCAGTTTGATCCCTGGCACCACATGCTGCACCAGCCCTGCCCTCAGGGCAGACTGAGCCGGCCATAAAAACAAACAAACAAACAAAAGTTCTGAAACAATAAAAAAATAAAGAAAAGGAAACTAATGCTGTTTTAAAATAAAAGTTCTCCATTTTGAAGATCAGAGCATCACAAAGACAACTATTCACGAATAAACATACCTAATCTTGGGGGCTGCTTTTGCTTTGTAAAGCCCTGGCTTCTATGGACCTGCCTTCCTTAGAGGATGGCAACTGTTGCAGTGAAGGATTTGTAATTACTCACTCCAGGGCATTTTGCCTGTTGTGAGACAATCCTAAAATCTCTACTGAGGGCACAAAATATAACTAGGCTTTTAATTAAATTAGGCAGCTTTGAGATAAGTGGAAAATTTGGATTTTATTAAATTAAGAAAAGGGCTTTGGAATGCATGTAAACAGTAGCTACTGTAGCTGCTTTAATCCAAATTTAGCTGTATAGGGATGAACTTTATTCACCATACCCACCTCTTCAGTGATGGTTTTGCTCAAACTGATTGTGCAGTAATGTCAATTTTATAAAAGCTGATATAACTTCACTAGTTTTATAGTGAAATGAATGTCTTTGTATAATGGGGAGTTTAGCCATGACCTTTGCTTTTCCTTTCTCCTAATTTTACTTTCAGTGATGGGGTCTGGGACAAGCTTCTATCAGCAGTTCTCAACCTGTGTTTCTCGACCCTGGCGGGGGTCAAACGACCAAAACACAGGGGTCGCCTAAAGCCATTCCAAATCATAACTGTAGCAAAGTTACAATTTTGAAGTAGCCATCAAAATTATTTCTTGGTTTGGGGTCACCGCAACATGAGGAACTGTATTGCGGGGGTCATGGCATTAGAAAGGTTGAGAACCACTGTTCTAGATTATGGTGTATAAAGAACAAGAATTAGATGTGGCATGCAACAGTAGGGGAAAAGCATAATAGTTTTAATCAGGAAGAGTAGACTTAGAGGGTGCAGGCGTTTACTGGGAAAAACAAAGAAAATGAAAGGAGTACTTGAGGGCATTTGGTTTAAGAATTCAAAATGCTGTGCTGAGTCTAGGGTACTTTCCATGGAATCTTCCAGAACATGATTGAAAATATGAATGACAGGATACTGAGTCAACTATATCTATCTTCTATGTGCTTTTCCATAATTTATTATTCTAACTGAATGCGTGGGATGCAGTCCATGTGCATAAAATTTCAATGCACTCTAAGTGCAGGAAGTCATACCAGAGGATTTAGCACATGTGCTTCCTGGTTTGATATTTAAGAATTTTCCAGGGCAGGATCACAGGTCTTTGTTTTCCTTATCTCTGCCTGTGCACAGTAATCCTTAGAGGATGGAGTTCAGGCCCTTTGGGGCATTTCCTAGATTCAGGAAAGTGGAGCAAAGTGTTCATGAATCCCAGTTATGTACTTTACACTACTGAGCAAGGTAAGACAGATACCTAAAACAGAACACAAGGAAAAATATTGTCTGCCCAGTGATGGTGGAGAAAAGTCCTAACAGAGTTAATCAAGGACTGGTCTGGATTGAGCAACTTTAGAGCCGGGCATGGTGGCCTAAAATCCTAGCACTTGGGAGGCTGAGGAAGAAGATCTGGTGCAAGTTCAAGGCCAGCCTGAACTGCATAGCGAGACCCTGTCTCAAAAAGACAGAAAAGAAAAAGAAATGAGAGAACAAGTACTATTAAGTAGTTAGGCAGGAGTGTGTGACAGGAGGAAAAACAGTACAAAAAAGATGTTCCTTTTATCACAGATATAAGCATGTATTGGTTTAAATGTCAGGCATTTTCTCTGTGTTTAATGTGTTCTCACCTTTAGTTCAATCCCCATATCAATCCAGTGAGAATGGAGATCAAACCCATTTTGGCTTCATTTTAAAAGCCTACTGTCCTAGGGAATACACAAAATTTTTGCCTTCTTCTCAATTTCAATTCCTTCCCTTCCCTCCCCTGTCCCTTGTCCCCTAACCATCCCTCAGTAAAGAAAGTCACAGAATGGCTCTTCTGCAGGCTGTCCCACATAGAGCTAAGAGCTAGTAATGGGCCTTATGTAAATGAAGACCAGTCACATTGAAAGGCACCCCTTCATGTTCTCAAGAAAACTCTGAATTATGTGGGGCTTATGAAAACTTCATTCGAAGTGGACTAAATTGTGCAGGATGATTAAATATCTAAAGCTCTTCAGAAAATTCCCCAGCCATTAGTCATGGCCCTTAATGCCCCTCAGAGCATGAATCAGACATACAGCTCCTTTGACCAAGGCACTGAAGGGCCCTGAGATGAAGGCAGGTGGGAGCAGAAGTGGGAGAGGGTCAGGTAGGACCCTCTCACAGACAGATGAGGCAACTCCTCTATGCCCTGATTGCCTTTAATTTTTTAGAAGCATTACACTGAGAATTATATAGTACTATCAACTGGCCTTAAAAGGAGTTTTTTGTTTGTTTGTTTTTTCTTTCAAGGGCTGGGGTTTGAACTCACAGCCTTGCACTTGCCAGGCAAACGCTTATTTTACTGAACTATCCCCCAGCCCCTTAATAGGATCTAGTTTTTTCTCACATTTACACTACATCTACCCTCCTCCCTTGACATCAAGCATCCTAATGCCCAGGACCACAGCTTCTGGTGGACTCTCATTCATGGAGGCAGGCTTGCCCTGTGGGACTGCTGCAATTTCTTTTTACTTCATTTCAATCTCTTATCAAAACTTAATAGTACAGTGTCCGACTACCTCACTGCCCTGCTGAAGTTAAAGGTAAAGGTGTACCTGCTAAAGTAGACCCACTATAGGTGCTATTCAAATATGAACCCATTTAATATTCTTTATAACTTTAGGAGTAGGAAATTTTCTTTTCTCCTTCTTTTCCCTTCCCCTTCCCTCTATTTGCTCCTCTTCTCTTCTTCCTCCTTTCTTTCTTCTTCTTCCTTCTTCTGCTTAAAGATTGAACCCAGAGCCTCATTCAACAAGTGCTCTATCACCACCTATATCTCACACCTCAGATATGTTTATTGCTAACAAAAAATGGAGAAAAGTTGAATGGTGTAAGGCTGTATAGTTAATAAAGGGTAGGGATAACATTTTAATTTAGGGTTGAATGAAAAGTCAATCATTCTCTAATATATATCTGGGTTCTCCGCAAAACATATGCAGAAACAGAACTAAGCATGTAAAATTTAGTAAGGAAATTTGTTAGAGAGGTGAAGGAGCAGAATAAGCAGAGAGCCTTCAGATGGAGACACAGCCTAAAGCCTGTGAAAGAGAGGATGGAGGAGGAATGGGGCTGAGAAAGCCTTGCTCTTTCCTAGAAGGCTTCAGCCAGTAGATGGAGAACCTAGATCAAAGTCACTGGTTGCAGTTCACCACATCTTTCAAGAGGACAGGCTCAATCCTCAGCTGGGGAGTAGCTTGGGGTGAGTCAGCCTCCTGGTAAACAGGGTGGTGATCCAGAACAGTAGCAGCATGATCCTTGCAACAGATCTGAGCTCTGAGTGATACATTTGCAAGGCCACTACACTTATTCCCATAACATCAGAAGGCACAGTGTCTTTCTCTATTCAGGTTCAGGAAGCAGCACCTCCAAGGATAGTGTGGGTCTCTATTCCTGAAGGCAAAATTGGATGAGAGAGGTTAGTAACAGGAATTATCGTCCTTGCTGCTGCACTTAGTCTTAGGATGATGACTTATTCTCACCTTCTCTTCCTCTACCCAGGTTTCTCATGACTAGCCACCACCTCAGCAAGGACTGGGGACTGCCTGGAAAATCCACATGAACTTTCCTTTCTGAGGAATCTCAGGTGCTGACAATTACATTCTCTAAAAGATGGGGCTAAGGCATGTGTCCTTTCAAAGCCAAAATGCGGCAAGGGAATAACAGAAGGTAGTGGTTATGAGTTCCACATATATTCTTCCATATTCTTCCTTGCCTTCTTCATGTAAAAGTAGCCCTCTCTCCTCCTTCTGGCCAGAGCAATTATCCCCACCAAGATAGTGACCCCTTTGTCTCTGATTAGTCCTTGGACACCAGGAGTTCAAAATTTCTTAGAGCAATGCTTAATTCAATGGGAACCTGTTGTACCCACTTCTTATTTTTAAAAAAAGATGAGGTCTTTTTATGTAGTACAAACTGACCTTAAATTTTCTTATGTACCCCAGGATGGCTTCAGACTAATGGTGATCCTCCTACTTTAGCCTCCTGAATATTTGGATTATAGGTGTGTTCCACCATGCCTGTGTATGTACCCTCTGACAAGAACCCTTGTAGGAAACCAGCACTTTCAATTGTGATTCAGGGAATCAGAAAGTCCTTCAGTGTGTTACTGAGTCTAAGTGGAGCTACTCTTTCCAGCCATTGGTTCCTAAACTTGTGTTCTTTCTACAGAGAAACATGATCATGAGATACTCCTGCCCTTATCAGTGGGTCCCTGTCAATATGCTTGGAGAATTTTGTTCCTTTAATTAGATATTGTATAAACTCCTAGCAATGGTGGTTTCTTAAAGGTCTCGTGATTAGAACAGGTGTCTAGGCCTGGGATAAACCTTTGGCCTTTGAGATGAAAGAGCTCCAGTATAGCTGACCTGTCACAAGAGGCTCATTGCCTCCTCGGGAATATTGGCAGACTAAGAGCTCAGCATGGGTTATAGAAGCCCGGGCAACAGTAATTTCCATGGCAAACTGGAGTGCCAACTGTTGGCCCCAAATGAAACCTCCCTTTTTGCCACCTTGGCTCTTCCAATCATGTTTCCTTTGTACCCGCTCTGGTAACTGATGGCAAAGGCTGCTAACCTCAACTGGCTGCACCATCTGTCTGCCTGATTTTACAGTGTCTCTTCCATAGCTAGTACATAACAGAAAGATCTTTCTTCATTAGCAGTCATTCCTGTGCATCTGAGGAGACTGAGCCCAAAACCTCCCTGGCCCAATGTCTACTAAAATCTTTGGATACTAAAGTCCCTTATACAAAATGGTGTAGAATTTTCACAGAATATACACACATCCCTCCATGTACTTATACTCATCTCTAGATTACATATGATACCTACTACAATATAAATGATTTGCTATATTATTTAGAGAATAATGATGAGGGGAAAAAGTCTGTATGGGCTCAGATGCAGGGTTTATTTTCCTCTGAATATTTCTGGCCTATGATTGGTTGATTCACAGATGCAGAACCCAAGGATTCAGAAGGCCAAATGAACATCCATTCACAGTCATCTGTTCCAGACCTCTTTGTCCTCAGTCTTCCATTACTTTCCCTTCATGCCCCTGAGCATTTTTCCAGCTTATTAGCCATTACCCAGAAATCTAGTTCTTTACTTACATCCTCCGCCACCACCCTTGACCTACAGAGAAGCATCATCATGCAGTACTTTAGTAACAGCATTGCCCTTTTGCAAAGCTTTCCCAATAGTCCCCATGACTTCTGGGTCCTCTGGGTCCTCTGATGGAATATAGTCACCTGGTTAGCCTTCTGGCTTTATATAATACATCCACTTTAGTATGCCCTCTTATCTACAAAGTTTCATTCCTCCCTCTATTTCTGCTGAAAGAATCATATACTGTCACTGAGTTCGCCAAGGGCCATCACTTTTCTCAGGTTTCTGTGAGCCCTCTATGTGCCATCATGAGCAGCCAATGCATTTGCTTCCTCCTATGGGGTTCTTGTAAGATTGTTCAACTCCATGTTTCAAGTAATCATCCAAAGAAAGTGAATTTGTGTTCATCTGATCATACACTGTCACATCATGGATGAGACATCCTCCAAATTGAGTTCCAGGGTGTTGCATTTGTGTTTATATGTCCTCCCAAGACCTCACTTAGTCACTTTCAGAGCTGATTGAACCTAGAGTGTGTGATCCTGGGATTAAGTGTGTGTGATCAGTTCACTGACTGGTTTAAAAGCACCCTAATCCCAGCAGCCTAGATAGACTATAAAAGATGTTAAAGTCAGTTGTTAATCTTTCTATCTTATAACCACCATGATCGGTCATCCTCTGCAAAATCACCCTTTCCTGGAACCAGCAGATAATAGACTGAAATTTTTACAAACTGTAAGGAATAAATCTTTCTTTCCTTAACTTTATGTATTTTGTCTCAGCAACAAGAAAGGTGAGACACAGGGGTATTTCCCAATGGCAGATAAATTCTGTGAATTCTGAAACGTCTTGTATTTAACATCTCTGCCTTATCAGGTTCAACAGGTCTCCAAGCTGATAAGGCTGAGATTTAACTTATCAGTCATCTCACAGGTGAAAAAGTATTAGGAATGCCCACTGACCTGTGGAGACTGAACCTCACAACATTATCAACACAAGTGAACCCCTGACTCATGTTCAAGGAAGATTTCTACCTCAGCAAACTTAGAAGCAGTCTTCAAAGACATCCACCTAAATTGTTCCACCCATGTTCCAGGGTCCTAAATTTTCTAACTAGGGTCTTCATCTTGGCATAACAGACCTGCTCTGTAATTCTGACGTCCCACTAATAGTGCTCAACTGTGACCAACTTCCACAGCTAGATATAGGATCTCCTTGTACACTAACAAAGAGAGTCTGACACCGATGTTCAGCCTTAACTACTTGTCAAGTTCCTCAGTTTTTCATTAGAAAAGCCCTGTCTCATGCTCTGAAGGTCCTCAGTAGAACTAATTAGAAATTAACCAGTTCTACTATTCTTTAAATATCTACTCATTGCTCCTTTAGGTAAGTTCTCCTCACAGGGGCATTTTCCCAATCATGACAGAACTGTATGCCATGTATCACTTAGCACGGTGTCTCTTTGCCTTTTGAGTAAGCCATTTCACAGCTGCTTTTCACCATCTGCGTCTCAGCCCATTCTTGGCACCACATATGTTAGTTTGGATCCTCCAAGTGTGAGACATCTATGAAAGTGAAAGATGAGGGAGCAAGAGGATATATCCTGAGACTCCATTAAAGGTGGAGTGTCAGTAAAGGAGAGGGGACTAGGAGAAGGAGCACAACTTCTAGAAAGGCTCAACCTGATGATGAGAAACTTCATATGAAATTCACCTGTGAAGGAGCCTGGCCATACTCAAGAATCAACCTACATCATCACACCATGATTATTCATTGGCAGGTGTGGCCCAGAAGAAATGGATACAAACACAATGGAGAATCCAGAGGGCTAAGAGTTTGGGGGTGTTAGCCCATGCTGCTCCCCATAGCAGAACTGGGCAGTATCCTTTCATGAACACCAGCATACCACGAATTCCTACACTAAAGCTGGCCGAGATGCTAATAACCAACAACAGTGTGGTTCATCATTTTAGATCAGATCACACATTTGATAGTGCTCTACAAAGTTACATGACAAAAATTATTTAGTACAATTGAGTCTTTCTTTGTACTCCTTAAATCATAACAAAATAAAAAGATATTTTGTACAGTTTTATGTTTGAAGAAAGATATGCCCTTAATATCCAAATAAAATGGAAATGGTACTATTTCAGTATTCAAAGGAAGGTGAGTCCATGCAGGAAGTGGGAACAAAATGGTCAAAACAAATTCCATTTCTGCCTCCCTATCTTGGGTTGAAAGATTAATAGTGTTACAACTGAAGGAAGGTATTTTTCCACTTGCATTTTTATTTATTTATTATTATTATTATTATTATTATTATTATTATTATTATTATTATTATTATGTCTTTTTGAGACAGGGTCTTGCTATGCAGTTCAGGCTGGCCTTGAGTTCACTTTTGTAGCCCAGGCTGATCTCCGGTTCACACTGATCTTCCTGCCTCAGCCTCCCAAGTGCTGGGATTACAGGGGTGTGCCATCACACCTGGCCTCCACTTTCATTTTTAATGGCAGGAAAGTAGAATGGTGATGTTAATTTGAACAGACTACTAAAACCGAAAGGAAAAGGAATCAATCAGCCGTTTTCACTGTACATCAAACTGCTCTCTATGTAAGATTCTCACCCCAAATTTCCAAGAGGTTATTGTGTTTGAATTGTATGCCTCGAATGACAGGTCACTCAATACTTCCTGAGTTATGCTATTGTGTGACTAGACTGCTCTAGTTTGTTGATGTTTTTAAAAGTGCTTCAGGGGCTGGGGAGATAGCTCCGAGGCACAAGTGCCTGCTGGGCAAGTGCAAGGTCGTGAGTTCGAACCCTGGTCCCACAAAAAAAAAAAAAGTGCCTCAGTCAGTACCCTTTGCCACTCTTGGATTTGTGTTTTAACATTCTATGTCATGATGTCTTTTAATGACAAGGGAGAAAGAATTCTTTTTCTCATTTACAAAGGGAAAATTTGAGACTCAGAATGTCCAACTGATCAAATTGCAAGAATTCAACTCTAAGCTTTTTTTTTCTTTGATCTCCTCACAAATGTGCTGGTACTTATCTCTGTTGTCCATGCTTACCATGATAGTTCACACTTGGGGTTCCACAACAATCTTATCCCTTTATACAAATCTTTACCACCTACATGTGGCCTATTTAAATGTGGTTTACCCATTTTCTACCAGCCTACCTTCGTGAATGTGTCTTCCTACTCACAGACATCTCCTGAGTCAGCAGTGTCACTGTCCCCTGAGAGCTGGTTAGGAGCGCATACTTTATCCCATATCTATGCAATCAGAGCCTATGTTTTGGCAAGATTCCAGGAGATTCCATGTGCACACTAAGTTATAGGTACTTGTAGTGATATGACACAGCAGCCTGATGTCCAAGGGAACAAAGAACAAGAAACAGATCCCAAGGACACCTATTGTCTCTCTTTTTAAAATTTATTTGCACCAGTGATCAAATTCAGGGTTTTATGCTTTTGAGGTAGACATTTACACCACTGAGGTATCTCCCAGCCCTCCTGCTTCTTAGTTGACTCAGATCAATCATATGTTACTCTTCTTTGTATCTTCTTTGCAGCTGTTGGATTGATTTATCATGGTCTCTTGCTATTTTTTTTAATTTTCAAAAATCACCTAGTTTGTGATTGACTGACTGATTGATTGATTGATTGGTACCAGGGATCAAAGTTAGGACCCTGTGCTTGTCTGGCACATATTTATGCCACTCAGCTATCTCCCTAGCCCTCCCTTGCTATTTTTAAGAAGGATTTTCTTTTCATAATTGCTAACTGCAGTCCTATCTTCTATATCTGTTTACTTTTTTAAAAGAGAATACAAATTAGAATTAAAACAGATAAAATTACATGTGATACAGATTTTCATTTAACAAAGTAATATGAATTTCACAGTATTGTTATAATATATAGTGTTGCCTTTCAACCAGTTATTCATATTACCAGATGTATACATTTAAATTGGAAGAATAAAGAAAAAAGAAAAAATGTATGAGAAAATAAAAAGACAAAAAGGAGAAACAATTTTAAAAAGGAGATGAAACAAATTAAAACATTAACTGCTTCTTTCCATAAACCAGCAGAAATGCACAGTACATTTGTCAAAACTATCCTGCTTATACATGTAGAGAAATAGCTTTCCCCAACTCCCTCAGCTAACCTTCTCCTCTACTCAGTAACTTTTTCCATTAAAACATTAACTGCTTCTTTCCATAAACCAGCAGAAATGCACAGTACATTTGTCAAAACTATCCTGCTTATACATATAGAGAAATAGCTTTCCCCAACTCCCTCAGCTAACCTTCTCCTCTACTCAGTAACTTTTTCCTTTCAAATAAGTTCATTCCCCTTTACCAGTGTCTGTTGTATGCATCAGATTCCATTTTTCTTTCAGGTTCTCACACTAAGGAGACAATATGATGTTGGAGCATGCGGGTCTGGTTTATTTCACTTAAGAGTATGTTCTCTAGTATCAATTTACCAACAAAAGACTCAAATTTGTACTGTTTTATAGCTGAATAATACCTATTGCGTAAAAATACCACATCTTCCTTAACCATTCTTCAGTTGATGGGCATCTGGGTTGTTTCCAAGACTTAGGTATAACAAATTACATTACTATGGATACACATATGTCACTCTGCTATGAGGTTTTCAATTCCTCTGGAAAAATACCCAGGAGAGAAGTAGCTGGCTGGAATAGGATCTCCAATCCTAGCTTTTCAAGGAACCTCCACACTGATTTCCATAGTGGTTGTACTAGTCTGCACTTTCACCAACAGTGCAGAAGTGTTCCTTTTTCTCCATAGCCTCTCTAGCATTTGATATTGATTGATTTCTTGATGTCAGCCATTTTTTCTGTGGTGGGATGGAATCTCGGTGTTGTTTTAATTTGCATTTCTTGAAAGACCAATGATGCTGAACATTTTTTTCTTTTTTTTAATTTCTTTTTATTATTAATATTATTTTTTACTATAGTTAATAGATTGCATGTTGTCTTCATCATAGTTGTTCAGAATACAAGGTGCAGGCATGATTTCTTTTCTAAACATCATTAGTACAGACCTTTCTTTTCACTGAACAAAGAGAAAGTAGCTATATATTAAGTCCAATAGTCCATAAGAGTAATGGATTATCAACTCATCTGGCATTATCGGAAGCTGTTGACTTGAGCATTTTACAACTCAGCATTCTAATATGGCTTTCTTTTTCGTACCTCGTAGTTAGACTGTTCTCTGGATGGGTAAGACCAAGATAAAGCCAGACCTACACTATAAAAAAAAAAAAAAAAAAAAAAAAAAAAAAAAAAAAAAAAAAAAAAAAAAAAAAAAAAAAAAAGTAACTTTTATATTGGAGAAGATCAGTCAGGTTCCCTCAGCGTTCCCTCCTGGAACCATGTAGTGCGATTTGCAGACTTTTGTCAGTGTCAGCCATCTGGATGAATCACGGCCAATGCTTGACCATTTTACCTTCTGTAGAAGCCTTGAGAGAATGTTTTCTCTCTAGGTGACTCTTTTTAGACACACTGTACATCATGGATCACTTTCCTCTGTGACCCTGTAATCTCCTTGAGAAGAAAATCTGGGACTCCTTTGAGTTATAGGCTGTTACAGTAAAGGTTCTTTCATGTCCTGTGTTCTCACTGACCTTGAAGGGCTAGAGCCAAAATATTGAATTTACTTGTATCCCTTCTTTTTTTCTAATTATTTGGACTATCAACTTAAGTTGTTGACCATCCATAAGAGACACTTAATGATATTATTCCCTATAACTTAGGCACCTGAGCTTAACATCACTCTTTTTCTGAATATCAAATGCCTTAGACATTACATGAAACAGGTATTTTCCATCAGTTGTTGATAATCTAAGCTTTAAAACCCCTACAGAATGTAAAAAAAAATAACAAATACACATTGTTACACAGATATTTTCTAACTGAACCATTTACAAAATTGTAGTGTCACACTTCCATGGCCTTATTTCCTCGTCACATATTCTCTTTCTTTCTTTCTTTCTTTCTTTCTTTCTTTCTTTCTTTCTTTCTTTCTTTCTTTCTTTCTTTCTTTCTTTCTTTCTTTCCTTCCTTCCTTCCTTCCTTCTTTCTTTCTTTCCTTTCTTTCTTTCTTTCTTCCTTTCTCCCTTTCATTTTTAAGCAAACATTAACTTGGGAGAGATTATAGCAATAATTGATATGACATTAGAAGCAGTGCATAATTAGACCAGAATGATAGGCATTCCAAGCATGGTTCTAGAATTACTCATTACTACCCTCAGTATATTTGCTTAGTTCACAGATATCAGTATTTATAGTTAGTCAGGGTGTAAATTCTACCAATTACCTGCAAGTTTCAGAAACCTGTTGGACAATTTTAAGACCACTGTCTTAACCATCGTTTGTGTATAAGTGCATGGTTTTTTCGCTATTATGTTTCCTAATTTTTCTCCTAGTTCTTGCTTCATTGTTTAATCCTTATATTCTCACTTTCCATTTAACTATATTATACCTTTCTGTTTTTATTTCTTATTGTGAGTTCTTATATTAGGAGACTATATGATATTCACATATGTAGGTCTGGTTTATTTCACTTATGAGTATTTGTTCAAGATACATTCACTTATATATGAAGGCTTTGAGTTTGTCATTCTTTATACCTGAGTAATACTCCATTGTATAAAAACACATCATTTTCAACAATTCTTCAGGTGACAGGCATTTCGGTTGTTTCCAAGATTTGGCTATCACAAATTGTGCTGCTATAAACATACGTGCACAAATATCAGTATGGTATGATGTTTTCAGTTCTTCTGGGAAAATTCTCAGTAGGGAAATAGCTGGATTGAATGGGATTTCCAGTTCTAGTTTAAGGAGTCTCCACACTGATTTCCATAGTGGTTGTACCAGTCTGCTTTCCCATCAGCAGTGGAGAACTGTTCCTTTTTCCCCACAGCCTCTACAACTTTATTGTTGGTTAATTTCTTCATGGTAGCCATTCTTTGTGGGGTGAGATGGTATCTAAGGGTTGATTTAATTTGAATTTCACGAATGGCTAATAATGTGAAGCATTTCTTCATGTATTTCTAAGTTTCTAGTATTTCTTCTTCTGAGAAATGTGTGTTCATCTCAGATGCCTCTTTCTGGATTGGATCTTTAAATTTCGGGGCCCTAACGTTTTTTAGTTCTTTGTAAATTCTACATAGAAGACTTTGGTCTGAGTACTTGTTAAGATTTTTTTAAAAATTGTGGGTTCTCTTTTCACTTTGTTGATAATTTCTTCTGATATGCAAAAGCTTCTGAGTAAGAGGAGGTCCCAGTTGTTAATTCTTTAAAAAATATTATACATGTAGTTTGATTTCTGTCCAGGAACTGCTTGCCTACCCCAATTTCCTCTCATTTTCTCTTCCAGGAGATTTAGTATTTCTATTTTAATATTTAGATCTTTAATTCAATTTGACTTTAGTTTAATTTATGGTGATAGAACTGAGTTAAATTTTAGTCTCTGGCTTGTAAAGGTCCAGTTTTTCCAAGACCATTTGTTAAAGATGCTGTCTTTCTTTCAATACACGTGTTTGGCCCCTTTGTCAAAGATAAGGGACTAGCCGGGTATGGTGGCACACGCCTGTAATCTCAGCACTTGGGAGGCTGAGGCAGGAGGATCAGTGCGAGTTCGAGACCAGTGTGGGCTACAAAAGTGAGTTTAAGGCCAGCCTGAACTGCGTAGTGAGATTCTGACTCAAAAAAAAAGATAAGGGACTGAGTGTGTTTGTAGATGCTTCTGCATCTTCTAATCTATTCCACTGATCCTCAGATCTATTTTTTTTTTGCCAGTACCATGCTAATTTTATTACAGTAGCTTTGTAATATAGTTTTAAGTCAGGAATTATGATGTCTCCTGCCTTGTCTTTGTTGCCCAGGATTGCTTTTGCTATTCTAGGTCTTTTTTTGTTCCAAATAAATTTTAGGAATGATTTCTCCAGGTCTCTCAGGTATGTTGGTGGTATTTTGATTGGGACTACATTAAATCTGTATAACAGGGGCTGGGGAGATAGCTCCGAGGCACAAGTGCCTGCTGGGCAAGTGCAAGGTCGTGAGTTCGAACCCTGGTCCCACAAAAAAAAAAAAAAAAAAATCTGTATAACAATTTTGGGAGTATGGCCATCTTCACAATGTTGTTTCTACCTATCCTAGAGCAGGAATATCTTTCCAAGTTCTAAAATCCTCTATGATCTCTTTTTTCAGAGTATCATAGTTTTCATTGCTTATATCTTTTACTTCTTTAGTTAGATTAATTTCTAAGTATTTCATTTTCCTCAGTGCTACTGTAAAGGGTATTTTTTTTAAATATGGCCAGCTCAGCCTGCCCTGGGGGTGTGGCTGACACAGCACATGGTATCAGGGATTGAACCACAGTCCCTAGGATTACCTAAGCTTGCCTAAGTAGGCATTTTAGATGGTGAGCCATCTTGCCAGCCCTGTAAAGGGTATTATTTCTCTAATTTTCTTCTCAGTGTGTTTGTTATCTGTGTAGGGGAATGCTACTGAGTTTTGGGTATTGATTTTATACCCTGTTATTCTACTGAATTTGCATATTAATTCTAGAGGCTTCTTGGTGGAGTGTTTTGGGTCTTCCAGGTAGAGTATCATGTCATCTGTGAATAATGATAGTTTAACTTATTTTCCTATTATTATTCCTTTCATTTCCCTTTTGTCTAATATCTCTAGCTAATGATTTCAGAGCTATATTGAATAGGAGTGGTGATAGAGGACATCCTTGTGTTGTACCAGATCTGAGAGTAAAAGACTTCAGTTTTTCCCCATTTAGAATTATGTTAGCCATTGGATTGTCATAGATGGCTTTTATCAGAATGAGGTAGAGGCCATCTATTCCAATTTGCTGTAGAACTTTGAACATGAATGAGTATTGGACTTTGTCAAAAGCCTTTTCTGCATCAATTGAGATGATTATGTGGTTTTTGGAGTTAACTCTATTGGTATGGTATATTACACGTACAGATTTGCATATGTTGAACCATCCTTGCATCCCTGTGATGAATCCTACCTGGTCATAGTGTATAATTTTCTTAATCTTCTTAATGACTTGCCATATTCTCTTTGCAAGGATTTTATTGAGAATTGGTGCCTCTAAGTTCATGAGAGAGATTGGCATGTAGTTGTCTTTTTTAGTTGCATCCTTCTCTGGTTTCGGTATCAATATAATGCTTGCTTCTAGCAATAATTTTGGGTGGATTGTTTCCTTTCCAATTTCATTGAAGAGTTTGAGGAATTTTGGGAATGTCTTCTGTAAATTTCTTGTAGAATTCAGCGGTGAATCCATCAGGACTTGGACTGTAGGTTTTTTATTACATTTTGTATTTCATTGGCTGTTATTGGGTTGTTGAGCATTCTTATATCTTCTTGATTCAGTTTTGGTAATTTGTACTTTCTAGGAATCTGTCCACTTCATCTGTGTCTTCAATTCTGTGAGAGTGAAGATTCTCAAAGTAGCTATGAATGATCTTCTGAATCTCCACTGGGTCTGTAGTAATATTGCCCTTTTCATTCCTTATTGCTTGAGTTTGAGTTTTTTCTTTCCTCTTTTTGATAAGGTTAGCTAGGGGCTTATAAATTTTATTTAATTTTTCAAAGACCCAGGTTTTGATTAATTCTTTGTATCATTTTCTTTTTCTTTTTTTTTTTTTTTTTTTTTTTTTTTTTTTTTTTTTTTTTTTTTTTTTTTTTTTTTTTTTTTTTTTTTTTTTTTTTTTTTTTTTTTTTTTTTTTTTTTTTTTTTTTTTTTTGTCTTTTTGAGACAGGGTCTCTCTGTACAGTTCAGGCTAGCCTTGAGTTCAGTTTTGTAGCCCAGGCTGGTCTTAAACTCTCACCGATCCTCCTGCCTCAGCCTCCCGAGTGCTGGGATCACAGGCGTGCACCACTATGCCCGACTTTTCTTTGTCTTGATTGAATTAATTTCTGCTCTAATCTTTATGATTTCCTCCCATCTTTGGGCTTTGGGTTTGGTTTGCCCTTTCTTTTGTAGATGATGGAGGTATAGCATTAGAGTATTTATCTATTCCCATTTGAGTTCAAAGCTATAAACTTCCCTCTAAGAACTGCCTTTATCACATCTGCATCCCATAAATGCCAATAAGTTGTGGGCTTGCGAGATGGCTCTGCGGTCTAAAGTGCCTGTTTAGGTAAGCTTAGGCACCTGCAGGGACCATGGTTCTGTCCCTGACACATGCTGTGCCAGCCCCACTTCTAGGGTTCGCTGAGCTGGCCATAATATAATAATAATAATGTTATTATTATTATTATTAATACATTCCAATAAGTTATGCTGTAATTTTTAAAAAATTGCAGATATTGTTTAATTTCATCTGTAACTCATTGGTTATAGAGGAGGGTGCTGTTTAATATCTATGTGTTTATGAGGTTTTTGTAGTTTCTTTTGTCATTTGTTTCCAGTTTAATTGCACTGTGGTCAGATAATACGTATGGGATAATTTCTATTTTCTTGCATATATGTAGGCATGACCTATGGACTAGTATGTGGTCTATTTTAGAAAATGTCCCATGAGTTTATTTATTTATTTATTTATTTGGTAGGACCGGGATTTGAACTGGCACTTATGCCACGGAGCTATCTCCCCGGCCCCAGAAAATGTCCCATGAGCAGCTGAAAAAAATGCCTATTCAGAAGTGGCTGGATTAAACACTCTGTATATGTCCACTAAGTCCTTTTGTTCTGGTTAAGTACTGGTTAAGATCTGTTATTTCTTTCCTTTTTGTCTGCTTGACCTATCTTTTGGGGATAAGGGGGTGCTAAGGTCTCTCATTAGGAATGTGGTATTGGATACTGGAGTTTTCATACCCATTAAGGCTTGTCTTATATAGCTGGGAGCATATATTTTTATGAGTTTTATCTCTTTTGAATTTTTCCCCTAACCAGTATGTAGTGGCCTTCTTTATCTCACTTGATCATTTTTGGTTTGAAGTTGAGGCTGTCTGAGAGGACTGCTACCCCTGCTTTTTTCAGAGGTTCTAGGGCATGTAGTATTTTCCATCGTTTGACTTTCAGCCTATGAATTTCTTTACGAGTTAAGTGTATTGCTTGTATACAGGATATTGCTGGGCTTGCCTTCCTAATCCACTATTGCAGTCTATTTGTTTTATTTCGTGAATTGAAACCATTTACATTGGTGGTGATAATCAAGATGTGTTGATTTATGCCTGCCATGTTACTTACCTGTTGGTTACCCCTTTATCTCCTGTGTTTATTTGTTTGCCCTGTTGGGTTGGTTCTTTCCATTCTCCTTTGTGAAATTCTGGTCATTTTGGTCCCTTTCTAGAATATCTTTTAGTATTCTGTGTAGGTTTGGCCTTGTCATCATGAAATTTTTTAGTTGTTCTTTGTCGTGGAAGTATTTTACCTCTCCATCAAACTTGAAAGAATTTTGCAGGGTATAGCAGTCTGGGCTGGAATTTGTTTTTTCTTTCTTTCTTTTTTTTTTTTTTCGTCTTTTTGAGACAGGGTCTTGCTGTGCAGTTCAGGCTGGCCTTGAGCTCACTTTGGTAGCCTAGGATGGTCTTGAACTCACATCGATCCTCCTGTCTCAGCCTTCCAAGTGCTGGGATTACAGGTGTGAGCCACCATGTCCGGCTTAGAATTTGTTTTCATGAAGGACTTGAAGAACTCTGCTCTATGCTCTTCCTGACCTCATGGTTTGTGAAGAGAAATCTGCCATTATTCTGATAGATTTTATTTTATTTTATTTTTGTCTTTTTGAGACAGGGTCTTGCTATGCAGTTCAGGCTGGCCTTGAGCTCACTTTGGTAGCCTAGGATGGTCTTGAACTCACACTGATCCTCCTGTCTCAGCCTCCCAAGTACTGGGATTACAGGTGTGCACCACCACACTCGGCAGATTTTACTTTAAATGTGCCCTGTCTCTTTTGTCTGGCAGATTTTAGGATGTTATTCTTATGCTGGATTTCTGGAATCTTGACTATTACATGTCTGGGTGTGTTTTTAATTGAGTTGATGTTATTTGGAGTTCAATATGCTTCAGTCAACTGAATGTCAAATTATTTCCTCATATTTGGGAAGTTTTCTATTATTACATCTGCCCATATTCTTTTTATATCATTTGTATGAACTTCACTCTCATTGACTCCTATTAATCTCACGTTCATCTTTGCATCATCTTGTAGACACTGAATTATTTTTTCCTGACTCCTAGTTATTTTTTTTTAAGAGATCCTAGTTTTTTTTTTTTTTTTTTAAGAGATCCTTTCTTATCTTTTTGCTAGCTACTACAGTGTCTTTAAGATCTGAAACTCTATCTTCACTTTCATTCAGAAGGCTCTGCCAGGCTATCATTAAGGTTTTAAGTTCCTGTGTGTCTCTTTGAGTCTGCTTCATGTGATCTATTTCTTTCCTATATTGCTCAAAGAGTCCATCGTTATACTAATCTCCTCTAATTTTTATCAGTGTCTTCTTCAGAAGTTATTAATTCTTTCATTATGGTTGTCCTTTTTTTACTTCAGAAATTATTTATCTGATTTCCTCTCTACCCATTTGCAGTTGTCTCTTTACTTCAGACACTATTAATTCATAGATTTCTTTTTTTACTTCAGAAACTATTAAGATTATTTCTTTTTTTCGCTTCAGAGATTATTTCTGATATGCTTTCTTCTATACCATTCTGCAGTTGTGTTTTTATTTCAGATGCTACTCAGTTTTCTTTTTTTTGTTTCAGAGATTATTTCTGATCTGATTTCCCCTACACCTTTCTGCAATTGTTTACTTTAGACCCTATTAATTCAGAGATTTCATCTGTGTGATTCCCATTTTCTTCTATGTTAGTATCTCTTGTACTTGTTCTGGGTGGGCTCAGGGCCTGAGATTGAATTTTGCTCTTTTTCTTTGTCATTGTTTATAGCACTGTCCTCTGTCCATTGGCGTAGAGCTTGGTGCAATTATGCCTTTAGTAATTCTTATCCAAAAGAGATTATATGGCTAAGGCAGTTATAGTTTTGTATTTATAGAACTACAGTTAAGAACACTAATAGTGGGTAGTGATATTTAGCAGCTGACAAGCTTTTGTAACTTAATGAATTTGTATTTTACACAATAAGTGTTATCCTTATGTCTATGTAGCTAAGCAGATATTAAATTGGGAGTGTGTATGTAATTCATTTAAGTTCTGTCTAACTACCTTCCTTTGATATACCTGGGACAGATGGTGTCAGAGTATGAGGAGGTCAGTCTGGTGAGCTGTGTGGAGCCGGAATTCTCTCCCACATGGCGCAAACGTGATGGGGTGGATGGGCCAAGGATGAGAAAGTTGGTCTGTGGGCCGCCTGGAGCAGGAAGTCATTCTGGTATGCCGTCTAGAGGTGCTGGGGTGGTTGGGGCAGAGGATAAGGAGGTCTGTCTGCAGTCTGCATGGAGCACGAAGTCCTGAACATTTTTACTTGCCATTTGTAATTTTCATATAGTGATAAAGTTACAGTGATAAAATGAGCATGTTATTGGCATTAGACATGGATCTGAGGATCACTGGAACACATTAGAAGAAGCACAAACAACTACAAATGCATTCAGCCACCTTATCTTTGATAAAGGAGCCAAACAGACTTACTAGAAGAAAGATAGCTTCATAAATGGTGCTGAAAACTATTTTTCCACATGCCAAAGGCTAAAACTAGACCTATGCGTATCGCCATGCACAAAGCTACAGTCAAAATGGATCAAATATTTAAATATTAAAACAAAAACACTAGGTGTTTCCCCGACCAATGGGAGTCGGGGTGTGGGACGTGGGCCTGGGTCCGGGGTGGTGGTTGACACCCCGTTGCAGTAGCATGGGCAGAGGGGGAAGCTGTAAGCACCTTGGTCCCCTCCTCGCCATGAGGCCGCAGCAGGCGCTGGTGTCCGGGAAGGTGTTCATTCAACGAGACTACAGCAGTGGCACACGCTGCCAGTTCCAGACCAAGTTCCCTGCGGAGTTGGAGAACCAGATTGATAGGCAGCAGTTTGAAGAAACTGTACGGACTCTAAATAAGCTTTATGCAGAAGCAGAAAATCTCGGGGGCCAGTCCTACCGTGAAGGCTGTCTGGCATGTTTAACAGCATACACCATCTTCTTATGTATGGAAACCCATTATGAGAAGGTTCTGAAGAAAGTTTCCAAGTATATTCAAGAACAGAATGAGAAGATATATGCTCCCCAAGGCCTCCTTCTAACAGACCCCATTGAGAGAGGACTTCGAGTTATTGAAATTACCATTTATGAAGACAGAGGC
>PVJA010017550.1:0-41475 GCA_004027025.1 Myocastor coypus | reverse complement strand
AAAAAAAAAAAAAAAAAAAAAAAAAAATACAAACTTCCAGGCCGGGCGTGGTGGCTCACGCCTGTAATCCCAGCACTTGGGAGGGTGAGGCAGGAGGATCGGTGTGAGTTCGAGACCAGCCTGGGCTACAAAAGTGAGCTCAAAGCTAGCCTGAACTGCACAGTGAGACCCTGTCTCAAAAAGCCAAAAATAAATAAATAAATAAATAAATAAATAAATAAATAAAATAAAATAAATAAATACAAACTTCCAGACAGTACTTCACAAGGGTTTTTCTTTTTGCCCCTCTCCTTTCTCTGTTTAGATGATGAATTTCTAGAGGCCATGAGAACTGATAGTAATTAAACACTGTTAGATACCTTGTGATTTAGATACTATGCTTAATTTTTTACATTTGTTCATTAATACTCTTTTAAAAACTCTTGTGTCCTAGCACTTGGGAAGCTGAAGTAGGGGGATCATTGTGAATTTGAGTCCAACCTCAGCTACAAAATGAATTGAAGGCCAATGTGAACTGCATAGTGAAACCCTGTCTCAAAACAAAAAAACCCTTTATGAACTATTTTGCTTTTTTCAATTTTGCAGATGAAAAAAATGAATTCAAAGTAACTGAATAAGTTGATTATAACCACGAAGTATTTTGCTACTTTAACATCCTATTTAAATACATATCTGGAGAGAAGCAAAGGGAACATAAAAAGAACTGTAATGTGTTACGTACATGTACCAACTCCTCACAATCAATGTGATCATTATGGACTACAAGGATATTAATAAAAATTAAAATAAATATATGTGAGTCTTAGCTACCAGGATGACTATCATAAAAAGGATAACAAGTGAGAATGTAGAGAAATTGGAACCCTTATATATTGCTGGTGGGAATATGAAATGTTGGACTTGTTTTGGTAGCTTGGTAGCCTCTCAAAATGTTAAGCATGAAGATTTTTAATGAACCAATAATTATTTTCATTTTCATACATATATACCCCAGAGAAATATATAAATCCACACAAAAACGTAAAATAGATGCTTATAATAACTTTACTCGTAACAGTCAAATGGTAGAAAGAACCTATATATTAGCAACTGGTGAACAATGGAGTGATATATCCTTAAAGTACAATAGAATATTATTTGGTAATAGAAAAAACATGAAGTATTCAAATTATGGCAGTTAGACAGACCTTAACATTAAGCTCTTTAAAAAGCCAGAAACACAAGGCCATGTATTGTGTGGTCACTTAGATAAATGGCCAGAAGGTTAAGGGAAATGGAGGTCTACTGCTAAAGAATAAGAGGTCTCATTTTGCAGTGATGGAAATATAAAAACTAGTCATAGTAGTAGTTACACAGTTCTATAAATATGCTAAAATAATTTAATTGTATACTTTATTTTTTTTTTTTTTTTTTTTTTTTTTTTTGGTGGGACCGGGGTTCAAACTCACAACCTTGCACTTGCCAGGCAGGCACTTTTGCCACGGAGCTATCTCCCCAGCCCCTTAATTGTATACTTTAAACAGATGAGTTTATGATGTATGCATCACATCTCAAAGTTATTTAAGTAAAGAATGGGATTGAGGGATATTAGCTCAGTAGTAGAATGCTTAACTAGCTTTTTTTTTGTTGTTGTATTTTTATTTTGTATTTTTGAGACAGGGTCTCACTAAGCAGTTCAGGCTGGCCTTGAGCTCACTTTTGTGGCCCAGGCTGTTCTCAAACTCACACTGATCCTCCTGCCTCAGCCTCCCCAGTGCTGGAATTACAGGCGTGCGTCACCACACCCGGCTTAACTAGCTTTTTACTTTTTTATTTTTAGGGAAGGGTCTACAGGGTGTTCAGAGTCTCAGTACTAGATCAGACTCATAGTAATCATGTACCACCATGCCCAGTCTCAATTGTCATCTCAGTGTGCCCTGAGCGTGGGGCCGGCATGGCAGGCCCAGGGATTGAACCCTAGCTCCTGCACCTGCTTGTAGGTGCCTTAATATACTGAGCTATTTGGCCAGCCCTCCTAGCATATGGTTTGATCTCTAACATTGCAAAAGAAAAATATCTGGGTGTGGTGGTGCAAGTTTATAATCTTTGAACTGAGGAGGCTGAGGCATAAGAATTGCTATAAGCTTGAGTTAAAGGTCACCCTGAACTATATAATGAGGCCCTGTCTCAAAAACCAGAAAAACAAAAACAAAATAGAATAGAAATGTTTGGTAAAACTACAAAAGGGACGAAAAGGGAAAAGAAGAAAAAAACTGTACATCTAATAGTAACTCTTAGACACCTATCCCTAATTTTAGTAGTTTGATAACTGAATGTGTATGTGAAGTGTGTTGAATTATAGATTTTGAAGTTGACAGGAATTGATTGATTGATTTGATTGATTGTCTTTATGAGACAGGGTCTCACTTTGCAGTTCAGGCTGGCCTTGAGCTCATTTTTGTATCCTAGGCTGGTCTCAAACTCTTGACTGATCCTTCCCCTCAGCTTCCCAAGTGCTGGGATTATAGGCATGCATCACTATGCCTGGCAGGATTTTAAAAGTCAGTCTAATTCCCTGTTGCTAGTGAATAACAGGTTCCCTTAGGGTTAAACAGTTTGCCTGAGGTCCCTCAGCTGGTTGTTAGAATGATCTCCTGACTGGAAAGTTTTTGTTTTTCCTCTGCTGAAGAGGCAGGTGCGTTTAATAACTGAGCTAAACCCCTAGCCTTGACTGTATTATTCCTTCCATCAGTTTTGTAATCAAGAATGTTGGGGGGTTTTTTTGTTTTGTTTTGAGACGAGGTCTCACCGTGTAGTCCAAACTGGCCTTGAACTCTCAGCAGTCTTCCTGCCTCACCCTCCTCTAAGTGCTAGGATTGCTGGTGTGTGTGAACACACCCAGATGTACTTATTTAATTTTGATGTAAGGTTTTTCTTTTTTTTTCCGTTTTGTTTTGTTTTGTCTTTTTGAGACAGGGTCTCGCTGTACAGTTCAGGCTGGCCTTGAGCTCAGTTTTGTAGCCCAGGCTGGTCTCGAACTCGCACCGATCCTCCTGCCTCAGCCTCCCGAGTGCTGGGATTACAGGCGTGCACCACCACGCCCAGCTTGTAAGGTTTTTCTTTACATGTACTATAATGGAAGCTTTTCATTTTCAGAACCTGTGTTTGTTTATTCACTCATTTTTATGGCCGGCTCAGCCTGTCCCAAGGGCAGGGCTGGCACAGCATGTGATGCCAGGGATCGAACCGCGGTCCCTGAAGCCGCCCAAGCCTTCCCAAGCAGGCGCTTCAGACCACCAAGCCATCCCGCTGGGCCCCCTACATGTACAATAATGGAAGCTTTTCATTTTGATTAATAGATTTTTTTTAAAAATCATTGATCCAGGGGCTGGGGAGATAGCTCCGAGGCACAAGTGCCTGCTGGGCAAGTGCAAGGTCGTGAGTTCGAACCCTGGTCCCACCAAAAAAAAAAAAAAAAATTTACATTTTTACACAGAGTATATGTGTGTGGGGGGGGGTTATTTATTTTATTATTTTTTTTTTTTTTTTCTTTTTTGGTGTTTTTGAGACAGGGTCTCAATATGTATTTCTGGCTGGCTTTGAACTCACTATGTGATCCAGGTTAGTCTTGAACTTGTAGTAGTTATCCTGCTTCAGCCCCCCAAGTTTTGGCATTGCAGACATATGCTACCATGCCAGATTCCTTATTCAGTTTTATGCTTGGTAAAAGTAAAAGTAGATATGTGACCTTATAGTTCTCTTATCTGTAGTCCACTGTTCTAGTACATTCATTTTGTAACCTTGTCCTCCTCAGAGTATACTTGAAAGTTGGAAATATAAATGTGAATCTTCTGCAGCTAGGCTGATTAGAATTGTCTACCAAGACCAGATAGCCATAAGAAAGACAAATGCAGCCGGGCGTGGTGGTGCACGCCTGTAATCCCAGCACTCGGGAGGCTGAGGCAGGAGGATCGGTGCGAGTTCGAGACCAGCCTGGGCTACGAAAGTGAGCTCAAGGCCAGCCTGAACTGCATAATGAGACCCTGTCTCAAAAAGGCCAAAAAAAAAAAAAGAAAGAAAGACAAACGTAGTCTGAAGAAAAAATAAAAAGGGCAATGTGAAAGGCAGACTATAAAATAGAAAATTTCAGTGTGTACTGACTTAGAGTGCTCACTGTGCTAGCGTGAAATCTGAGAGTTACTAAGAATAACTTCCATATCCAGGCGGTCAGGTCTGGGGTGTTGGAGAGAAAGCAGAATCCTGACTCAGATGCTGTGCTCCTTGCTTGGATATTGAGCAGGACTGTTTGGTTCGTCTTTTGGAGGGTAGTCCAGATTCATGCCCACTTTCACTGGGGAGCTTTTGGAGGCTACAGATGATTCTTGCACCCATTGGAAAGGATATTTTTAGATTGGATTAGAGTTTGTAGAGTTTTCCAGATTTCAGAAGAGCAAGACCTAACCTCTTTCCCTTAAAGTAAGTATTCTTTTTAAGTTAACTTTACAGATGTGCTTATCAACTGCAAGATTTTTAAGTCAAGTACAAAAGAATTGTTAAAAATGAAGCAATTGTTACTTTCTGTTGGTTGACCTTGTGTATTGTATTTTCGATTCATTGACTGATTGGTTGTATTTCATTTAAATTGGAACACACATCTGTCAGGTTGATTTATCTTTCTGCCTTATACTTTTTTCTTTTTTGTGGAACCAGGGATTGAACTCAGGACCTTGCACTTGCCAGGCAGGCATTCATGTCCCTGAGCTATCTTCCCAGCCCCTTTGCCTTATACTTCTAATGATAGTATTCTCTCTGCCCAGCCCAAGGACAGGCAGAGAACATCTGGCATACCAGATAAACTCAAGAAAGTTTGCATTTTCAATTTTGACTTTGAGAAGATTATTCTCTCCACAGATTTTTGCAGCTCAAGTGGCAGTCCTTTTCAGCCTATTAAAAGCCACATAACCATTCCAACAGCCCATGTGATGCCTTCTACTTTGGGGACCTCACCTGCCAAGCCAAATTCTATACCTGCTGGATCCTCTTCCTCCAAACTTCCTTTGTCAGGGTTGGCTGAAGGTGTGGGGATGACAAGAAATGGAGACTTTGGTTCAGTGAAACGTTCTCCAGGCCTCTCTAGAGATCTCATGTATCTTTGTGGTGCTATAGAGGAAAGTGGCATTGAGCAGTCTCGCTGGTTTCCAGCAGTGGGCCATGAAAGAAAAGAAGAGATGAGAAAGTTTGATGTTCCTAGCATGGAACCTACCCTCAATCAGTCTGCCATGATTGATACACTTTATTCAGATCCCCACTATCGAGTCCACTTCCACAACTCAAGAACTGATCTAAACAAAGAGTTATATAAAGTATTGCCTGAGGCCAAGAAAGCACCAGGCAGTGGGGCAGTATTTGAGAGGAATGGACCACATTCTAACAGCAGTGGAGTGCTCTCTGTGGGACTCCAGCCTGCTCCTGGGCTTTCTAAGCCTCTATCCTCTCAAGTGTGGCAACCAAGTCCTGACCCTTGGAATCCTCGAGAGCAATCTTGTGAACTCAGTACTTGTCGACAGCAGCTGGAATTAATCCGCTTGCAGATGGAGCAAATGCAGGTTAGACACCCTTCTTAGATTTTATAGGTTGTATGTGATTCTTAGAACTGTATAACCTTTACCCTATAATGGTTTTTGTTTTAAATTTTGAGGCAGTTTCACTAAATTGCTCAGCTAGGCTCAAACTTGCAATCCTTCTGCTTTAGCCTGCCACAGTACTGGGATTTCAGATGTGTACCCCAACACCCAGTTTACCTTATAATTGTGTGTGTGTGGGGGGGGGATATTGTGACAGAGTCTTGCTGTGCAACTCAGGCTGGCCTTGAACTCACTGTGTAGCCCAGGCTGGTCTCAAACTCATGACAACCCTACTGCCTCAGCCTCCTGAAAACTGGAATTACAGATGTGTGCTACCATGCCCAACTATAGCCTATAAATCTTAACTCTAAAGAAAACAGTTGTTAAGAAATAACAGGGCTGGGTATATAGCTCAGTGGCATAGCACCTGCCTGGCAAGCACAAGGTCCTAAATTCAATTCCTGGTACCAATCAATCAGTCAATCAAATAAGGAAAGTATATAGATAGGAAATGAAAGATTGTGAGTTCTGGGCCATTGAACCTGTCAGTGGTCTGATCAAATACCAGATACACTCAGCAAAGTAAAAGAAAGACTGTATAAGAGAGGCCATATATGGTGACACATACCTGTGATCCCAATACTTGGGAGGCTGAAGCAGGAGGATTATTGTGAGTTTGAGACCAGCCTGGGCTACAAAGTGAGTTCAAGCTGCCTGAGTTGCATAGCAAGACCCTGTCTCAAAAAGACCCCCCCAAAAAAAGACTATAGACAAAAACCCAAAAGGTACCTGATGAGGTAAATATAGTAACTTGCCAGGTTTTTGGACTAATCTGTCTAATCCCACAGAGCTGTCTAATCCCACAGAGCTGATAAGTATCATAACTAAGGTTTAAAAATCATCTTTGAACCATTATCATTTTGATATACTACTTTTTTTTTTTTTTTTTTTTTTTTGTCTTTTTGAGACAGGGTCTCAGTATGCAGTTCAGGCTGGCCTTGAGCTCACTTTTGTAGCCGAGGCTGGTCTCGAACTCACACCGATCCTCCTGCCTCAGCCTCCCGAGTGCTGGGATTACAGGCGTGCGCCACCACGCCCGGCTACTTTTGTATTTTTATGTCCTTGTGTAGCTAAAGAATGAGAAGGAACGAACAGGACCTAATTATTTTCCCTGGTTGGTGAGGACATCTTAGCTCCTAGTTTGCCACTGTGTCCAAATAATAAAAGATAACTGACCTTAGAAACTAGACTCTTTCTGAACAGGGAGTGTTTAGTTGGCAGATCTTCCAGGTTCTTTCCAGTCATACATCAGAGCTAAAATTATTTCATAAACATTAGCCTTACCAGGCTGAGCCAAACTGGGCCTTGATTCCAGACCCATGTAAGTACTACTCAGATGTTTTTAGGTGCTTAGAATCAAGATCAAGCTCTTCTGTCCCTTTTGTCTTCTAGCTTCAGAATGGAGCTATCTGCCATCATCCTGCTGCTTTTGCTCCCGTACTGCCCAGTGTAGAACCAGCACAGTGGATGAGCATCTTGAACAGTAATGAGCACCTTCTGAAGGAGAAGGAACTTCTCATTGACAAGTAAGATGGCAAGGGGCAATCCAGAGGGTAACTTTCCTTTCCCATGAGGGCACCTAATGAGATCCTCCCAAGGGCAGTACACTCTTGTCTTCAGGCTTACATCTTGTCTTATAGTAGATATACACTGATAAATAGCCTGTTGTATCTATGAAACACAAGTTTTGTAAATCTTCAGGGGCTAGCTGATTTATTGCCACTGATTTTTTTCATCTCTGTCTGTCTGTCTGTCTCTCTCTGTCTCTGTCTGTCTGTCTGTCTATAAGTTGAGTGGTACTAGGGGGCAACTCTGCCACTGAGCTACATCCCATCTTCATTATATATATATATATATTTAGTTTTGATGGGGCCTAGCAGGATGGCTCAGTGGTCTAAAACGCCTGCTTCGGAAAGCTTGGGTGACTGTAGGGACCGCGGTTCGATCCCCGGCACCACATGCTGCGCCAGCCCTGCCCTCAGGATGGGCTGAACCGGCCATAAAAATGAGTGAATAAAAACAAAGGTTCTGAAATAATTTTGAGATAACATCTCACTAGATTGCCTAAGATTTGAACTTATGATACTCCTGCCTTAGTTTCCCAAAGTGCTGAGATTATAGATATGTGCCACTGTATCTGGATAATCATATTTCTCATTTGTTTTTCTTCAGCAGAATTTAAATGTCCAGAATCAAAGTTTATGCTTACATGGTAGGAATCATTATTTATCTAAGGAAAGTAGGGACTTGTATTATAAGGGACTTAGTATTAGGACCCAGAAATGTTTCTACTGGCTTTTGCAGGCAGAGGAAACATATTTCTCAACTGGAACAGAAAGTACGAGAGAGTGAACTGCAAGTCCACAGTGCTCTTTTGGGTCACCCTGCTCCCTTTGGGGATGTCTGCTTGCTGAGGCTGCAGGTAAGCAGTAGCTGCCAGGATGGTTGTCACAGCTCAGTGTTTTCCTGTGCTTGGCACCATTAGATATATAAGAGATAAATAAGGGATCAAAGAGTAACCATACTATAAAGCATCCTTTGTTGTGCTCTTGTGAGGATGATAAAACCTGGAACCAGGTGAAAGTCTGGATGCTTTAGCATCAGGACATACTTGGAAGGAAAGGAAAATGGTACAAGGTAAATGGTAACTTCTTGGCATTGGATGATACTCAACTCTGGTCCAAATGGAGGGAGAAACAAAGGCAAGGGAGATTTAGTTTGATTATAATTTTTATTCTTCCATGCTAACAGCAACTGAAGAAAACCATATTTTTATAGAGGTTAGTGTGTATGGGATTTGAGTTCTTAAAAAGAAGCCTTTTTTTTTTTTGAGATAAGATTTCACTATATAGCCTAGGCTGGCCTCACACTCACAGTGATCCTCCTGCCTCAGCCTCCTGAGTACTGGGATTATAGGTGTGTGCCACCACATTTGACAACTGATTGGTTTTGCTTTTAGTTTTGATGGAAGTTTTTTGGGTGTTTTTTTTTTTTTTTTTTTTTTTTTTTTTTTTTTTTTTTTTTTTTTTTTTTTTTTTTTTTTTTTTTTTTTTTTTTTTTTTTTTTTTTTTTTTTTTTTTTTTTTTTTTTTTCTTCTCGAGACAAGACTATGTAGTCTAGGCTGGCCTTGAACTCCTACCAGTGCTGTCTCAGCCACCTGAATGCTGGAATGACAGGCATGTACTGCCTCTGCCTGCTATGTACTGCTCCTTTAACCAAGCCTTTACAATTTGGGCTTTTGAGTGATGAGTGTTAGATAGGGCTTTGCCACATAATGGGCTTCTTAAGGCAGTATTCCATCTTATAGAATCAGGATGTTAAAGTGGGAAGGGCCTTTAGGCAGAAACCTAGTTGAGTCCTCTAATTTACTGAAGAGAGATTGAATTTAAGGAAGGAGAAAGTACTTGCCTAAGATTATATAGTGAATGAGTGGAGGAAACAAGGTCTCAAATCCAAATCTTGAGCCGTCTTACACTACATTTCTTTCAATATATACTACAACTCCTCAGATACTGCTTTAAAGCGGTAGTTCTCAAAACAGCTGTATGTTTCAGAATCACTTGGAAAGTGTACCAAAACACAGATTATAGTGATCCATTCCCAGAATTTCTGATGCAGTGGGCTTATGACTAAGGCTCTAAAATTTACATTTCTAAACAGGTTCTATGCTAATACTATTGGTTATTTTACCACATTTTGGTAAGTAGTGCTTGGAGAAAGAGATACTTGACCGTGAAGTGTGCTGGGAATAAGTATAGTATATGAAGCTACTAGGGCAGAGAATAGTTAACATATGAAGCATCTTTCTGGCAGGAATTGCAGCGAGAGAACACTTTCTTACGTGCACAGTTTGCACAGAAGACAGATGCCTTGAGCAAAGAAAAGATGGAGCTTGAAAAGAAACTTTCTGCATCAGAAGTTGAAATCCAGCTCATCAGAGAGTCTCTCAAAGTGACACTACATAAGCATTCAGAGGAGGGGAAGAAACAGGAAGAAAGGGTGAGCTGAGAAGTAGCTCTCTAATCCACAAGGGTGTTGGCAGTTAGCTTTCTCTCTAACAGCCTAAACTGTTTCTGCTTCATCCTTGGAACCAGGAGAAGCCAGTTAGGCGAGACCTCTCTCTGGCTTCACATAGGACCTATTTATTGGAAATGAAACCCTTCTTTTTTGCTTTATCTTCACAAATATATCCCAGTCAGGGAAAACCCATCCCAGGTTATAAAGTGCTGCCAGCTGTCCTAGTTGCCCAGACTGAGCTTAAATTTAGTTTCTATTCTTTGTTAAGTATCCCATTGTGCTTTTCAGATACAATGTTTATTTAATTTATTTTTATTTTAGGGAAGGGACTCCAGGGTGTTCAGGGCCTCACTAGTAGATCTTGTAGTGATCCACCTGTTTACAGCCTCCCATGAGCTGGGATTACAGGCATGTGCCACCACACCCAGTCTTAGTTGCTGTCACAGTATGCCCCAGAGGTGGGGCCTGCAGGGCAGGCCTGGGGATTGAACCGCTGACCCTTGCCACTGAGTTATTTGACCGGCCCAGATACAATGGTTAGCATAATGGATCTCGCCCTTGTTTTTAGAGAAGAATGCCTTTCTTACCAGACTATGCAGAGTTAATACAACTGAACTTTCCTGTATATCTACAGGGAAGTTACATTTACTGCTGAAATTTAATTCTGAGGTAGAATTGGATTCATACAACTAGCTCCACACAAATTTAAGTTCATTGTTCCCTATAAGATGCACTTATTTCAGACAACAACTGTGAGTTCTGAGTTCCCCAGACTACTTATGCTGACCAGCTTATAAATCCAGAGATTCTTGTGACCCTTTCTGTAATTCTCTAGACCAGCTTTTAGAACTATAGAAAATACTATACTTATAGCTATAGTTTTATTTGTAGCTTTGAGTTGGGGTCTGAAATTATTTCTCAGGCTAGAATCAAATCCCTGCCCTCAAGTAATCTTCCCACTGAGCCACCTAGTCTGTTTACAGTCTTCCTACAAAGAATAGAGTTCAGGAACGGCCAGAGATGTAACAGACACTCCTAAGCTCTTGGTGCGGGGCACCTCTCAGCACATTGTCATGTCTGCTCCAGGAGGTTTCACTGTTTGGGCCCCATCCTTATTTTTCTTCCTGCAAAAGATTTACTCCAGTGGGTTGGTCTTGCTATTGACCAAACCCATTATTTTTTTTAAAAAAATAATAAGAATTGTAGCCGGGCATGGTGGCACACACCTGTAATCCCAGCACTTGGTAGGCAGAGGCAGGAGGATCAGTGTGAGTTTGAGACCAGCTTGGGCTACAAAAATGAGCTCAACGCCAGCCTGAACCGTATAGTGAGACCCTGTCTCAAAAAGACCAAATAAATAAATAAAATAGTAATAATAAATTGTATTTACCTAGAAGCATTCAGAATGTCAACAAAAGTTGCAACTTTTTTTTCAATTACATAGTGGTATTCAGTTAGCAGAACAACAGTTATTTCATATAAGCTACATCAGAGACAACTAAAGATGAAAAACTACCATCCCCATACATAACTTAATTTGTGCTGTGCACCAACAAGATCCTGCTTTAAATTTCCATGCTAATTTACAAAGCCCATACTGCACCAAGCAAGGTTAATGGCTACTGAAAATACCTCCAGGACAGGGCTATCTAAAGGCACATTCAGTAGTGTGTTAGACACTATACAGTTTAAAAACAAATCTTATACAGTGTTGCATTTCAATCTTTTTTCTTCAAAAGGAGTGAGTTGTGTATAGGGGCATTAAATGCATTACAGACAAAAAAAAAAAAAAAAACTGCTAGAGCCAACTTATTCATCATTGTCCTCTTAATTCTTTTTTTTTTTTTTTTTTTTTTTTTTTTTTTTTTTTTTTTTTTTTTTTTTTTTTTTTTTTTTTTTTTTTTTTTTTTTTTTAATTTTATTTATTTATTTTTATTTATTTTTTCTTGTTTCAGAACATTTGTTTATTCACTCATTTTTTATGGCCGGCTCAGCCTGCCCTGACAGCAGGGCTGGCGCAGCATGTGGTGCCGGGGATCGAACCGCGGTCCCTGAAGCCGCCCAAGCTTTCCCAAGCAGGCACTTTAGACCACTGAGCCATCCCGCCGGGCCCTGTCCTCTTAATTCTTGCTTTTTTTTTTTTTTAGCCTTGATGACTCTCTTTTTTTTTTTTGAAGACTCTTTTTTGCTGCGTCGGGTTTTCCTTTAGCATGGTAGGCAGCAATGTCCTTTTCATACTTTTCCTGCAGCTTAGCAGCTTTCTTTTTGTATGGCTGCTTGTCACCTGTTGCAGTACTATTCCACATTTCCCCAAGTTTCTTTGTGACATCACCAATGGAGAGGCCAGATTGTTCTCCTTTGATTTTTGGGCAATACTCAGAACGGAACAAGAAGGCCAAAGGAGGTCTCTTTGGCACATTGGGATCTTTGAACTCTTTTCTGTTTGTTTCTCCTTTAGGAGGAATGTAAGTTTTCATTTCTCGTTCATAAGGAGCCCTGTCCACTTTTGCAGTGTCTTCAAATTTTCATTTTTCTTTGGCAGACATGGTCTTCCACCTTTCTGAGGACTTTTTAGAAGACTGAGAAGTTAGCAGAAGCATCTGGGTGCTTCTTGTGCTTTTTTTTTTGGCAAGTTTGCACAAAGAATGCACATATCTTTGAGCTTTTTAGGATCTCCTTTGCCCATGTTTACGTGTTTTCCTCAGCCAGGTACAGAATCGCTCAGTACCCATCTGGCTTTCACTATGTACTGCAGTGGCTGTCCCAAACCCACTCTTCAGTTAGAGTAAATTTATTCAATGATAGGGCTTAGTCCTCGAGACATAACAAAGACACTGTTCTTTTTTTTTTTTTTTTTTTTTTAAGAATTTTCTAGCCGGGCATGGTGGCTCACGCCTGTAATCCCAGCACTCGGGAGGCTGAGGCAGGAGGATCGGTGCGAGTTCGAGACCAGCCTGGGCTACAAAAGTGAGCTCAAGGCCAGCCTCAACTGCATAGTGAGACCCTGTCTCAAAAAGACAAAAAAAAAAAAAAAAAAAAAAAAAAAAAAAAAAAAAAAAAAAAAAAAAGAATTTTTTATTTTTTATTTATTTTATTTATTTTTCTTGTTCAGCATGTGGTGCCGGGGATCAAACCACGGTCCCTGCAGCCATCTAAGCTTTCCTAAGCAGGTGCTTTAGACCAAAGACACTGTTCTATTCAGAAAATTTCAAGGACTCAGAGATGACCTACAAAACAATTTATTTTTAAATTATGTATTTATTTATTTTCCTTGTTTCAGAACCTTTATTTGTTTATTCACTCATTTTTATGGCCGGCTCAGCCTGCCCCAAGGGCAGGGCTGGTGCGGCATGTGGTGCTGGGGATCGAACTGTGGTCCCTGAAGCCGCCCAAGCAGGCGCTTTAGACCACTGAGCCATCCTGCCGGGGCCCCAACAAATTCTTTACTATAAAACAAAAGTACTACTGATTTTTTAAGAACTGCCTCTAGGCCCTTCATTCTTGCTTGCCCTTGATAGGAAAGTTCAGCTGTGTTAACTCTGTGTTTTATGTCTCAATCCTAAATGGAAGAATTCGTTGAAACTTTTTACGTTGAGTAAAACAACATGAATACCTCCAAAGACAGAGAACAGTGGTCACCTCGGAAAAAGTTATTAATGATCAGAGTCCAGGAAGAGTAGAAGGATCCTAGCACTTGGGAGGCAGAGACAGGAGGATTATAATGAATTTGAGACTGGGTTACAAAGAGCTCAAGGCCAGCCTGAGTGAGACCCTGTCTCAAGAGAATGAGTGGAGACAGACTTCACATTTCTTTCCCTAGGTCAAAGGTCGTGATAAACATATCAATAATTTGAAAAAAAAATGTCAGAAGGAATCTGAGCAGAACCGTGAGAAGCAGCAGCGTATTGAGACCTTGGAGCGTTACTTGGCTGACCTGCCTACACTAGAAGATCATCAGAAGCAAAGCCAGCAGGTAGTAGCAGTGTCTGAGCATACCTGGGCAAAGCTCAGTGGTCAGGCAGGAGGACTTTCTCATTGTTTGCTGTGCATGTTCTGAAAGGCTACTTCTTAAAAGGAAAATCCTAAAGGAGTCATGTCTATTCACATCTATTTAACTGAAACTAAAAATATTTTGAGGTATCCATTCAGTCTGCTGTGACTTACTGATCTAAGCTTGGATTCCTATCTTTTAGCTTAAGGATTCTGAGTTGAAGACCACAGAGCTGCAAGACAGAGTGACTGAGTTGGAGAGTTTGCTGGAGGAGACCCACACAATATGCAGAGAGAAGGAGATGCAGCTGGAAAGCCTAAAACAGAAAGAAGCAGAATTCTCCACTAAACATAAGTAAACACTATTGTGAGATTGAAGAAGGGAGGGAAGAGCTTAATTCTGGTCATCACAACCCCTGCTAACTTACCTGTATGACTAGGTGTTTGTATACTTCAGTTTCTTTCTTTCTTTTTGTGGGACCGAGGTTCAAACTCACGACCTTGCACTTGCCAGGCAGGCACTTGTGCCACAGAGCTATTTCCCCAGCCCCTCTTCAGTTTATTTCTTTGAACTTCATCTTTTTTGATTTATGAAGGATAAAAAGAGCTAATAATGGGCAAGGTCTATGTGATATGGTGTAGAATGTATGCTAGCTCAATGGGCACTTCTTGCTGTGTCTTTAGGGAGGATCCAGTTCAGTCTGACATATAAGAATCCTTGAAAAAAATATATACATATATTTAATTATGATGAAACACTTTATGACCTAAGAAATGGGGTATCTGTATATATATATATTTTTTTTTTTAATTAATGTATTTATTTATTTTTTCTTGTTTCAGAACCCTTGCCCGTCTATTCACTCATTTTTATTCTTAACTCTAAAGGGCAGGGCTGGCGCAGCATGTGGTGCTGGGGATCGAACCGCGGTCCCTGCAGTCGCCCAAGCTTTCCCAAGCAGGCGTTTTAGACCACTAAGCCATCCCACTGGGCCCAAGTATCTGTATATTTTGAAAAATGGATTCTGCTGCTGAGGTGTGGGGTTATCTACATTTTGAACCTTGTATGCTGTAGGCTACCAAAAGCATCTGTTTCTTCTCAGTCCTAGAATTGCTCTCAATTGCAGGACAATTTCTGAGAACAAAACAATATGCCATAATGTGCTCTCAAAGTGTCTTGGGAGCTCCTTCATATTAAAAGCAGTTTCTGAAAATGATGGCTGTATTTCAATAGCCTCTTGGATTAAATCCAGTTCTTAATGGTTGGATTGGATTTCTCATCCCATATTAACCACAGTGACCCTGCTGTTTATCTCAGCAGATGGGCCATGATGGAAGTGTTTATGAGGGATCCACTGGAGTAGGTGATCGGCTGGAGTCAGAAACACTTAGGGGACAAAGTTGGCTTTACCCTAGTCTGTAGAGACTAAGAAAAAGAATTTTTTTGCATTTTCCAAAATTCCTACAGTGTACATCTGTGACTTTTACAGTCTAAATGTATGTGATGTTTATATATCAAAACAAAACAAGAGCTTTTGATAAGTAGAATTGATGGCTCATTGGTACATTCTTTTTTTTTTTTTTTTTGTCTTTTTGAGACAGGGTCTCGCTATACAGTTGAGGCTGGCCTTGAGCTCACTTTTGTAGCCCAGGCTGGTCTCGAACTTGCACCAATCCGCCTGCCTCAGCCTCCCGAGTGCTGGGATTAAAGGCGTGCGCCACCACGCCTGGCGATCATTGGTACATTCTTATAGGGCAAACAACCAATATGCACTGAATAGCTTCTTATAGCTCACACTGTACTTACAACAGACTTAAGATATCATCAGCTACAATGTAGAGGGGGCTGAGTATCTTTTCTAAGACATTAAATAAGCAGTAAAACCAGAAGTCAAAGCCACATTAATTTGACATTAGAGTTCTTCAAGAGGCCACTGTTTTTCAGCCTGCAAGATAAGCGGTCTGTGGAAGAAGCTAGTGGAGAAGATCCCAAAGTGGAAATGGAGTTGCTGCAGGAGGAATGTGATTCCCTCCGAAAGGTAACTAAGGGTGTCTAGGCTATAATGATGTTTGGGCTTAGAGGAAAAAGATTATAAAGCCAGATATGGACACTGGTCACCCATATGAGTAATATGCAACTTGGGAGGCTGAGGCAGGCGGATTGGTGCAAGTTCAAGGACAGCCCGGGAAACTTTGTTATGAGACTGTCCCATTTATTTATTTGTTTGTTTGTTTTTGTCTTTTTGAGACAGGGTCTCACTATGCAGTTCAGGCTGGCCTTGAGCTCAACTTTTTTAGCCCAGGCTGGTCTCAAACTCACACTGATCCTCCTGCCTCAGCCCCCCGAGTGCTGGGATTATAAGACTGTCCTATTTATTTATTTTTTCTCATGCAAACTGCAAGGGGCAAGCTTTATTTATCTACGTATACACAGGGCGATCTGAACACACAGGAACAGAGAGCCCCTTCAGTGTAGCAGACACAGTTTTTAAAGGCAAAAACCACAAGAATGGGGAGGGAGCAAGCAAGTTACAGAAACAAATCGCATTGGTAGTTTAGGTTGACCTTTAAAATAATTGGTGGGTAGGGGCTGGGGAGATAGCTCCGAGGCACAAGTGCCTGCGTGGCAAGTGCAAGATCGTGAGTTTGAACCCCGGTCCCGCAAAAAAAAATAAAATAAAATAAAATAATTGGTGGGCTTTCGGAATATATGAGTTTCCAAGGTAACTAAGAGGAGCAGAACAAAAGGGGCAATTACTTGGCTAACTCTGTGGTTTTAGTTGCATTCCAAGAACCAGGTGGGTTTTAGCTATGTTAACTAACCTCTTTCATAAGAATGTTCTTAGGCCCGAGTTGAGATCTTTGCTCAAGCCAAGAACAGGTGGGCTTTAACTATGTTAACTAACCTCTTTCATAAGAATGTTCTTAGGCCCGGGAGAGGAGATCTTTGCTCAAGCCAGGCCTTTGTTTTAGGGACTAAGACTGTCCCATTTTAAAAGGGCTGGGAGTGTAGCTAAGAAGGGAAGTGCTTGCCCTGCATTCAATCTCCACTACATGAATGAATGAATGAATGAATGAATGAGATGATTGTATACTTAAAAAGAACCATGAATTCCTAGCCTTGGACTACCTGGAATCTGCTGCCAGTAGCTTGTCTCTTAAAGGTGACCCCTGCCTAATAAGCTTGCATTCTAGACATTCACTGTGTTCATTAGAAATACTATAAACCAAACTGAGGGAGGAGCTGGTTATGGCACATCTTTACAAATCCTAGCATTTTCAGAGGGTAAGGCAGAAGGATTACAGTTTCAAGCATGGCTTGGACAATTCAGTGATTTATTGAGCCCTTGTTTCAAAACAAAAACTAAGAAATGGCTTGGGTTGTAACTTAGTGCAAAGGCCCTACATTCAGTTCCCAGTATAGTAAGTACCTGTTTAACTCACATTGTAAACTTTCACAGGTATATTATATGACTCACTTTATCAGTTTATGAATGACTTCCAACTTACAAACAACTGTCCTATGAAGTATGAAACTCCTTCATAAGTCAAGGACTGACTTTACTACCACCCCCCAAAAAAGAAAGAAAAAAAATTTTTTTTTAAGAATTTTTTATTTTAGCCAGGCGTGGTGGCGCACACCTGTAATCCCAGCACTCGGGAGGCTGAGACAGGAGGATTGGTGCGAGTTCGAGACCAGCCTGAGCTACAAAAGTGAGCTCAAGGCCAGCCTCAACTGCATAGCGAGACCCTGTCTCAAAAAGAAAAAAAAAAATTTATTTTATTTTATTTTTTCTTGTTTTAGAACTTTTGTTTGTTTATTTTTATGACTGGCTTAGCCTGCCCTGAGGGCAGGGCTGGTGCAGCATGTGGTGCCGGGGATCGAACCGCAGTCCCTGCAGCCACCCAAGCTTTCCTAAGCAGGCGCTTTAGACCACTGAGCCATCCTGCCGGGTCCAAGAAAGAAAAATTTAGAGGGAACATGCCTTTCAACATCTAGATTAGATGACCCAAAATGGTGAACCAAAGCTTGATACATTTCAGATGTGGCTCAGGTCTATATTAGGCAGAGTTCTAGTCAGTGAAATGGCTTGGCTATCAGAGAAGAGGCAGTCCGTGGCCTGCTGGTGAGACTGCAGATCAGCAAAGAAGACCCAGAAGTACAACAGAGAACACCCTGAGAGCCTGGGGTTATTCAGGATCTTACCTTGGCTAGTCAGTGTGGCCATAGTTCTTACTAACATCACAGCTCTGCATAGGACAGGCTTCATTAAACTGAATTTTCTAGCCGGGTGTGGTGGCGCACGCCTGTAATCCCAGCACTTGAGAGGCTGAGGCAGGAGGATCGGTGTGAGTTCGAGACCAGCCTGGGTTGCGAAAGTGAGCTTAAGGCCAGCCTGAGCTGCATAGCGAGACCCTGTCTCAAAAAGACAAAAAATAAATAAACTGAATTTTCTAGCCATCTCCTTACCAGAGAACCACAGTATATACTGGCTTTGTATAAAGGTAATTCCATTAACTTGAAATCATCAGGGTTGGGGTTCCTCCTACTTCTAGTAGACTCCATATTGCATTCTGTGTAAATCTCTGAGTGAGGCACAGAAGTTGTAGGAGTGTGAAGCTGTATAATCAAAATCTGGAATCTGAGTAAATTTCTTCAGGTAGTGCTAATTAGTCTTTACCCTGTTCTCACAGTTAATGGCCTGTAGCTAGAGGGGCTGATGCCCAAATACAGCTCTTGGTGCACTCCCTTGTCCTTTGACTTCAACATGAGCCTCACATATGCAGTCTTCTTTGATAATTTTACCTTTCAGATTGTGGAGAAACAACAGCAGAAGATGGATCAGTTGTGCTTACAAGTACAGGTGAGCATAGGACATAATGATGGAAACTCTAGAATTTACCTAACATTTCCTTGTGTTCTCTGCTATACAATTTGCTTGGCTAATATTAGGGATACAAGAAAAATGAAATTTGGTCAGTGCTTTAGAGCTTGCAGTCCTGTAAATAGGACAGATACGAGAGAAACTTCACCATGGTGCTGTGAAAAAAGTATTCACATCACCCTGGATGTGAGCACAGAATAATCAGTGGAGGGAAAGGAGGACAGGGAAAGGTTTCTGGCAATCCTGAGCCTTGAAGGGTAAATAGCCAGGCAAAGAAGAGGAGCTGGGAAGAATGGCACTGGAATTCCCATAGGGTCAACATGGAGGCATGAAATAGCACAGTTTGAACATGTACTTGAAAGAGGCTGATATTGTTCAAGTAGTTATCTATCATTTAATGATCAGGATACCTTTTATATCTTCAAGAAAAATGGTTTTAGATGATTCCATCATTGTGTAGACATAGAATGTACTTCTATATACTTTTTTTTTATTAGGAGGTATCGGGAATCGAACTTGGGGCCTTGCACTTGCTAATGCCACTGAGCTATCTCCCCAGCCCCAAATGTTATTTTATGGGACTACTGTCATAGTCCATGGATCAAAATAGTATTTTGCAGTGCATGACTATTGTTAAGGAAGTGAGTAGAGAGCTGGGAGGTCCAGCCTATGTAAGGGGGTCCTATCTATGTTGGTGTTTAATTTTCAGGTAGGTGCTGAATTCTGTTTTTTAAATTTTAATCAGGAATCAAACTCGACCTTACATTTACCAGGCAGGCACTTGTGCTACTGAGCTACATTCTCCACCTCTGGTGATGAATTCTACTAGAGTGTTTAGTCTGGTTTGCAGCTCTGGAATGAATGTGACTGATTGACAGCCTGGAGAGAAGTACTGAAAAGGTGATAGCAGTGTAGCAGGGAGGAGATGTAAAGAGACAGAATGAAATAACTTTTAGGAGGAAGCAGTGACTGATGGGACGCAGGGGTTAAAGAACAAGGAAGAACCAAAGTCAGCCCCTGGTTTCTGTTTGGTGCCAGAAGAGGGATGAGTTCTTAAGAAATAAGAGGAATTATATCCTTCAAGAAATTCTAAGCAAAGCAGGTTCATGTAGGTTCTATTTGAACTTATTTATTTATTTACTTACTTTTCTTGTTTCAGAACCTTTATTTGTTTATTTACTCATTTTTATGGCCGGCTCAGCCTGCCCCAAGGGCAGGGCTGGCACAGCATGTGGTGCCGGGGATCGAACCGCGGTCCCTGAAGCCACCCAAGCTTTCCCAAGCAGGCGCTTTAGACCACTGAGCCATCCTGCCAGGCCCCTATTTGAACTCTTAATAAGCACAGTACTCTGAGGAACAGCTGCCAACTGTAGGTCCTGCCATGACCATTATTTCTTTAATTCATCTTTTTTAGGTTCTATAAGGTGATAATCAAGCCTGGTTAGCATATCATATATTAATTTAAAATGCCAGGTTTTGGGTCTGAATGAGGGGAGGAGTATTGTATGTTCAAGGCCAGCCTGTGCTACATAGCAAATCCCAAGCCATCCTATACTGCATAGTGATATTCAGTCTCAAAAGCTGGGTGTGGCTACACACACCTGCAATTCCAGCATTCAAAATTAAAACTTTTAGGCCGGGCGTGGTGGCGCACGCCTGTAATCCCAGCACTCGGGAGGCTGAGGCAGGAGGATCGGTGCGAGTTCGAGACCAGCCTGGGCTACCAAAGTGAGCTCAAGGCCAGCCTCAACTGCATAACGAGACCCTGTCTCAAAAAGACAAAAAAAAGAAAAAAAAAAAATTAGAACTTTTAGGGGCTGGGGAGATAGCTCCGAGGCACAAGTGCCTGCTGGGCAAGCGCAAGGTCGTGAGTTCGAACCCTGGTCCAAAAAAAAAAAAAAAAATTAAAACTTTTGGGACCCGGCGGGATGGCTCAGTGGTCTAAAGCCCCTGCTTGGGAAAGCTTAGGCGGCTTCAGGGACCACGGTTTGATCCCCGGCACCACATGCTGCGCCAGCCCTGCCCTCGGGGCGGGCTGAGCCAGCCATAAAAATAAGTGAATAAACAAATAAAGGTTCTGAAGCAAGAACAAAATAAATAAATAAAATAAAAAATTCTTAAAAAAAAAAAAAATTAAAACTTTTTAAAAAGGCCTGGAGATGCAGGTCAATATAAAAGTCTTGAATTCCCCAGTACTGCAAAAATAGAGGTAGTTGAATGGATGTATAGATGAACAGATATAAATAAAAGTTCCTGGTCTTTGGTAGAGGACTTTTTTTTTTTTTTTTAATAGAACGTATTTATTGAAGGAAAAAAAGCTCCTGTCAGAGAGGGGGTTCCTGAGTGGTTTGTCAGGGCGGGCTGACGCAGCATGTGGTGCCGGGGATGGAACCGTGGTCCCTGAAGCCGCCCAAGCTTTCCCAACCAGGTGCTTTAGACCACTGAGCCATTCTGCCGGGTCCCCCCTTAATAAGAGTTTCTTTTTTTTTTTTTTAATTTTATTTATTTTCTTGTTTCAGAACTTTTTTGTTTATTTTTATGGCCGGCTCAGCCCGCCCCGAGGGCAGGGCTGGCGCAGCATGTGGTGCCGGGGATCAAACCGTGGTCCTTGCAGCCGCCTGCAGGTGCTTTAGACCACTGAGCCATCCCGCCAGGCCCCAATAAGAGTTTCTAATGGATCTCAAAGAAACTTTCCAGGAACCCTAAAGTTTGATAGAAGTTGGAAAGCCCCACCATTATTTTATTTTTTATTATTTTTTTAATTTTTTTTTTTTTTTTTTTTTTTTTTTTTTTTTTTTTTTTTTTTTTTTTTTTTTTTTTTTTTTTTTTTTTTTTTTTTTTTTTTTTTTTTTTTTTTTTTATTCTTGTTTCAGAACCTTTGTTTGTTTATTCACTCATTTTTTACGGCCGGCTCAGCCCACCCATCCCGCCCGAAGGCAGGGCTGGCGCAGCATGTGGTGCCGGGGATTGAACTTCGGTCCCTGAAGCCGCCCAAGCTTCCCCAAGCAGGCGCTTTAGACCACTGAGCCATCCCGCCGGGCCCCATTATTTTATTTTTGATGTTGGAAGTTAAAGCTGAAGACTCACACATACGAAGTACATAGTCAACCATTATATATCTGTAGCTCTAAGTCTTTACTATTTTAAATTTTATACTTATCCATGATGAGACTGTTCAGGTAATTTAAAATGTCAGATGAATTTCTGAGAATAGTGGGAACTGACCATAGTCACCCTGGGTGTTTCATGGTCATGAGGTATTTTGCTTGATAGCCACATTTTTTAATTAATAAAAGTGAAAAACTAAAATATTTTATATATTCAAATTAGTTTCATGATTGGAAGAGGTATTGGAATGAATAGAGAGGTAAGAAGGTAAACTTTCAAGCATATGCCTCCCAATGACCACCGTTCACCCAGCATTGGACTTTTAGCTCCTAACATAGACTCTTCAGTGTTTCTTCCAGTGTCCATAGTACCTATCATAGGAGGCACTGAACAAATAATGAACTCAGTGCCTGTTTAGTCTAGCACAGGGACTAGGGTTCACTCTCCAGCACCACATGCCATGCCAGTGCACCAACCCACCCCCCTGAGTGCACTCAGCTATGGAAACCAGGCATGGTGGCACACACCTGTAATCCCTGGGGAGGCTAAAAGCATGAGGGTCACTCTGAGTCTGAACTGTGTAGTGAGACCCTGTACCAAATACACAAGTAATGAACTCAACTGCATGGCTCATTCTCTGCTTTCAAAAAAGTGTTCAAGTGCAGAAGAAAGGCCCTGTATATAGTCCACAGAATAGTAATCAGATATATTCATGAGCTCAGGTAGGAGATGTGCAGGTAGGCCTTGGAGCTTCCTAGAGTGACTGGCAGAGCAAAAGAGCTGTCTGCATAAAGGGAAAGAAGAGTAAACAAAAACTTTAGAGCTGGAAGCTCTGGGGATAAAGACAAGTCATTCAGTGTTGTTAGAGTGGAGGCTGTGCAGAAGATGAAAAGAGATGGGAAAGTAATAAGAGTTGAAGGGCTCCAAATGCCCTGCTGAGATGCTGACCTCAATTTGGTATGTGATCAGAGACATCAGAGAGGTTTTTAATTTTTTTTTTGCCAGTAAGGGTCTACAGGATGTTCAGGATCTCACTACACAGATCATATTCATAGTGATCTGCCTGTTTACAGCCTCCCAAGAGCTGGGATTACAGGCATGTGCCACCACACTCAATCTCATTTGCTGCCCTGGGGCTGGGGTTGGGGCTGGCACAGTAGGGCTGGGGATCAAACCCTGTCCCCTGCACCTGCTTGCAGATCCTTTAATTTGCTGAGCTACTTGGCCAGCCCTTACTTTATTTGGTACAGGATCTCACTACACAGTTCCAACTCGTAGTGATCCTCCTGTTTCAGCCTCCTTAGCACTGGGATTACAAATGTGCACTACCACACCGGGTATTAGGACCAGTGCGGCATGGGGTACCCAGGATTGATCTATGATCCTTGTATTTGCCAGGCAGTTGTTTAGACCACCAAGCTATCTCCCCAGTTCTGTCAAAGAGTTTAAATAAGAAGTTGGACATGGAGCCACACACCTGTAATCCTATCACTCAAGATGCTGAGGCAGGAGGAGCATGAGTTCAAGGCCAGCTTGGGCTATATAGTGAGTTGAAGGCCAGCCCTAACTACATAGTAAGACAATATCTCAAAAAACAAAGCTGGATGTGGTAGTGCACACTTAAGTCTGAGCACTCAGGAGGCTGAGGCAGGGGAACCATGCGGTTGAGGCGAGCCTGGGCAACAAGTGAGTTCAAGGCCAATGTGCACTACATAGTGAAACCCTGCCTAAAAAAAGAAAAGTTTAAATGAGAAGTCATATATTGATCAGGGATCTTCTAAAATGATCTTTTCATGGTAACAAACAGTTGGCTGAAGCATACATGCCATGCATAGATCAACCATCACAGTTGTAAAATAACCTCTCAGCAGCAGTGTGTGGGTCAGGTGGGGCTTCACTATATTGTATAGTCCAGGCCAGATGTGATACGATCTGAATCAGACTTACTACTCTTGATGTGTTCTCCGTAATACCTTGCCATGGAATTCAGAGCCTAGAGCAGGAAATGGCTCAAGAAGAAGGAACAAACCAGGCCCTGAAAGAAGAGGCCCAGCGGAGGGAGACAGCTCTGCAACAGCTGCGTACAGCTGTGAAGGAGGTGAGCAGCATTGGCCAGGCCTCTTGATATAGCCTCTACAAAAGTGATTTTGTGTGTCCTCTTCCTTCCCTTCCCTCACAAGAACCCCAGTCTTGGGGGAGGTCTTTGCTGAGCTTTTTGAACAGAGGCAGAAGATAATATGATACCATCCTTTATGTTAAAGAGTGTCATAATGACCAAGAAGTGCTGTTTAGATGTGGGAAGTTACTCTTTTCCTTTTGTATTGTAGACACAGCTTTGTGGGGTTTGGGCAGGAAAGTTCAAGAAAACTAAGATTATACAGTTATCTTCAGGCAACAAACAGAACTATCAGCAGGGGCCCACCAAGTTCACTGGCCAAGTGCCTAGGGAGAAGTTTCCCAGAGTTAAAGCTGTTAAATGGCCCAGTCTGAATGAAGTGCTGACTAGAGGAAGAACTCTATTCAGAGTGTATAACAGAATGGAGGCTGACGTGCTGCATGCCTGTGATCTGGCTACTTGGATGGCTAAGACCACAGGATCTCAAGTTTGAGCCCATTGTGGACAACTTAGTGAGATCTTGGATAGAGTGAGATTTTGGGGTGAGGGGTGGCTCAGTATTACCTGGGTTCAATCTCCAGTACTGTAAAAAGAAGGAAGGAGGATGTTTTAGCCCTGTGTCCTCCAGGTCTTCACCTTCTCTAGCCTCATACCCAGCAGCCACTATCATATTGTCTTTCTTGCCCTGTTTATTCTTGACAGTCTATGATCAGGCTGGCTGATGGCCACTTTGGTCAGGGTGGCAGGAAGAGATTGAAACCAGTGTCTCCTCAGATTTCACTGTTCACATTAGGCCATCTCTAATAGCCTGGCTAACAGTTGGCTGAGGGACTGGCTTCAGGTAGAGTTCCTGTGAGTGGGGGCAACTCTGGTTCCTGGGTAGAAACCTGGAGGCTGATGACTCAGAGCCTCCTGAGAAACAACTTCTGGTCCAGCAGAAACCTGTGTTCCCACCCGATTGTTAGGATGAACCAGGCCTAGTATAAGTAGAAAGGTTGGGGTGCTAACCCTGTTGGTGGAGGTAGAGGTGGGGAGGGAGGCCATTGACTGTGATTCATATCCTCCACACCTCCCCCACCACTCCTACTCTGCAACACACATATGTATAGCTACTTCTCTCTGCCCCTGAGTTAATGTGCTTATCCCTCTTATCTGCTCAGCTCTCAGTGCAAAACCAAGATCTGATTGAGAAGAATCTGACACTGCAGGAACATCTGCGTCTGGCCCAACAAAGGTCCCCATCTTCATCAGACACAGCCCAGCTAGCATGTGAGCTGCATCAGGAGTTGGCCAATTGCCTTCAAGATCTGCAGGCTGTCTGCAGCATTGTGACCCAGAGAGCCCAGGGCCACGACCCCAATCTGTCCCTGCTCTTGGGTATTCACTGTGAGTCCTCAGGCCAGCTGGGACCCATTAGAGAAGGGCTTTTACTCTTATGGCATCTACCTTTCCTAGTGGTAGTGTAGGTAAATAGAAACAGTGCATAGGCTGAGAATTTGTTTCATGAGGTAGGCCTTCAGTAAGTGTTCTGCAAACAGACTCTGTAAGGATATTGCATGAAAGATGAACAAAAAATAGCTCTTAGCAAGTTATCAGGCCTTTTCTTGGTGTTTCTAAAAAGGAATATGGGCTGGGGATATAGCTTGGCATAAGCACAAGATCCTGAGTTCAATCCCTGGTACTGCAAAAAAAAAAAAAAAAAAAAAGTGGGGGGCTTTATTTAAAAAGTAGTGGGGCTGGGGAGATAGCTCTGAGGCACAAGTGCCTGCTGGGCAAGTGCAAGGTCATGAGTTCGAACCCTGGTCCCACAAAAAAAAAAAAAAAAAAAGTAGTAAGGCTTGGGGCTGGGGATGTAGCTCAGCAGTAGAGCAGTTGACCTCTTAGGCCTGAGTTGAAGCTTTGGGTTGGACCCCCAGCACCACACATTCTGGAAAGTGTCTACCTGCTGACACTTGAAATGCTCTCCTCTTTAGCCACACAGCACCCAGGAGAGACTCAGCCAGATTTGCAGAAACCAGATGTGATCAGAAGGAAACTAGAAGAGGTTCAACAGCTGCGTCGGGACATTGAAGACCTAAGGACCACCATGTCAGACAGATACGCCCAGGACATGGGAGAAAACTGTGCCACACAGTGAGGAGTGCTGGGGTGGACAAGGCTGTATTCCCTTAGGAGGACCTGAGCTGCTAAGAGCCTGGTGAGCAGGTTCCAGCCCTGACAGTTTGTCTCCTGTCTGCTGCTGTTCCTGGAGAGGGGCCTGAGGGGTGGAGAGGGAAGAACCTGTGTCTGGGGACCAAGGACTGTTGAAAGGAAGAATGTACCCACCCTACATTGGCTTTGGGTTCTTCGGTTATGTTTGTCCTTTTACCCTAATTTACCTTTTGAGGGTGAATTTTTCCAGGTTCAACTGATAAATCTTCACTGTTCTCATTGAATAGTGGCAGATATTGAAAACAAGCTGTTCCATCTTCCAGGATGGGTCCACAGTCATTCCCACTCCATACCTTGGTCCTGCTGATCCTAGAACTCATTCATTAGGCCTGGAAAGGCTGAGATGAGTAGCAATAACCATTTGTGAACTCTCAGGCCTCATGTGCCATCCTTTTTGTGCATTGGGCTAGCTTTTGGGATTTTCTTAACTCCCAAAGCTTCTTCCTCAGGGCTGTCATTCTCACGGAAGCCTCAGAGTGACTATTCATTAGCAGCCACTAGCATTGGGCACCCAAAGATTACAGTTAGGGGTCCTTAATCTGTCTGCCACGCCTTAATTCTGTGCCATCTTTATTAGAGATCATTCTTTAGCTGCCCTGTGTCCCTGGAATCCTGGCTGTGTGCTCAGTGTAGCATCCTCCTTTGTTCTGAGGCCCTCCTGGTTACCCTTTCTTGGCCTTTGAGTATAAGTTCTTCTCTCTAGTTCAGGGTTTAATTAGAATTTTCTCACCCAGAAGGCCACAGAGTAGCTCAGGCTGCTCGCCATTTCCCCCAAGCCTGGGACCTGTGCCAGGCCCTCTTGTGCCTGACATGGTTGGGGGAGCTCCTTCCATTTCTCTTCTGGTCTCCAGGAGAGGTCAGGGTACCCAGTGTGGGTCAACCCACCTTTGAGTGTTTCCTGAAATTTGGTTTGCTTTGTTTTTGTTCTGGGGTCTTTGGACCATCTGCTTTCTGGTTTTTCTTGTTTCCTGGTTTAGGGAGCATCTTCCAGTTGTTACCATCTGGTTGTTGGGCAAGGCTCACACCTAAATCTGGAGGCAGGCCAAGCCGGGGCCATGTTTGGGTTCTGGGGAGCAAAGCAGTTCCTGAGCCTAGAGACATCCAGAAGACTGGGATATTGGCAGCATCCCAGACCTCACTCTGGGGCCTGAATGAGCCTCCTTCTTAAGTGTTTTTTCAAGTTTATGTTTTATTTGTGGAGTGACTTATCCCTTCCATTCAGAGCAGCCCTGCCTGGCTGGCCACCCCCTCAGCCTCTGGGCTCCTGCCTCTTACAGCAGAGCTGCCTGGTTGGTCTCCACCCTGTGTTGGGAGCCAAGCCACCATGCTCAGGGGTATTTTTCCTTGTAAAGTTTATAAACAGTTATTTATATGAATATTTGTTATGTCAACTGGTTTGTATTGCCTATTTTAATTACAGAATAAAATATTTAACAGATGCTTTGTTTTCCATAGCCTTCCATTGCCACCACTCCTGACATCCCCCATCCACACCCCTCACTTTGGTTTTTTGAAGTCAAAGGCTGTTTACCAGGTTCCCCAGCAGCAGCAAGGGAGGATTTTCAGCAGGTCCAACTTCATGTCCATAATCTTTACCACTTCTGCTTCTCTGTTATTCTGTGGTGACAAATAAGATCTCTGCCCACACTACTTTCTGTTTGGCAAAGCTCCCCTGAGTCATAGAGCAGGCTGACAGTAAAAGTTTCAGTAGGGTTCTGTAAGGAAATCAAGGCCTGTGTCTCTGAAGAAGTGCTTTCTCAGGGGAGCAGACACTGTGTGCCTCTGAGCTGAGGTTGTCTTCAAGGTATGGACTATCTGAACCCTAAGGGGCTTTATATCCAGCCAACAAATAGTCAAGTCTCCCATTTGGGACTGGCTGCTGCTGTCTACTACCTCCGAACTCCCTGAATTAGTGATAATAATAATGGCTATGGCACATGCCTGTAATCCCAGCACTCAGGAGGCTGAGGCAGAAGGATTAGTGCGAATTCGAGACCAGCCTGGGCTACAAAAGTGAGCTCAAGGCCAGTCTGAACTGCATAGTAAGACCCTGTCTCAAAAAGACAATAAATAAATAAATAAATAAATAAATAAAAATAATAACGGCTAGCCATGGGAGAATCACTGCAGCATGGAGTTGGGGGCCAGCCTGAGCAGAGGCTCAGGAGTACTGGCATTAAACTTTGCCCCTACCTTTCCCAGAGCTAGGAGCCTCACTGTCCTGGTTCCCGGAGGGTGTGGCCCCTTCGTCCAGCAACCTTTCTTGTTTAAACCTGCCTGGTTTGAGAAGCCTTAGGAAAAATCTGGCAAGATCCACCCTGTATTGGTTTACCTCCTACCCAGGAACTGTAGTTTGGAGAACTGCACAATTTTATTTTTCTCGTCTTTTTGAGACAGGGTCTCGCTGGCCTTGAGCTCACTTTTGTAGCCCAGGCTGGTCTCAAACTCGCACCAGCCCTCCCTGCCTCAGCCTCCCAAGTGCTGGGATTACAGGCGGGAACTGCACAAATCTTGAGAGTGTACTATGATGGAGACTGAGGACAGAGGAGTGTGTCTGGGGGAGGTGGTCTGTGTACCAGAATCAGGGGAAACTGGGTGGCCCTTTGCCACGCCCTTGCCATCGCTTTCCGGGCCTTTCCTGCCATCTGGTCCCTCCCCAGCCTCACTCGGTGGGTCCAACGTCTAGAAGGGCTGAGGGGGTCGACAGCGCAACTACAGAGGTCTGGGATCCCCCGGTGCTCTGCCAGCGCCAGTGCCAGCGCCAGGCCAATCCTGGGGGAAGGGAGCGTGTCTCCAGCGCGCTGGGCGGTGCCGCGCATGCCCCGCCCTCTCCTCCCGAGTCACCCATTGGTCCGAGAACAGTGACTCGCGGGCGGAGCAGGAAGGAAACCGCTCCCGATCTCGGCGGCGTCGTCTCCCGGCAGTGCAGCTGCCGCCACCACCGCCCCTCCGTCTGTCCGCACGTTTGTCCGCCTGCAGCATGAGCGGCCTGCGAGTCTACAGCACGTCGGTCACCGGCTCCCGAGAAGTAAGTGCGCGCCTGGTTGGCGCTGAGTAGCGCCTGGCCGTTTCCCTGTCGAAGACCGAGCGCCGGAGAGCCACCCGCTATCATGGGGGCGGAGCAGGGTGGGGAGCCGGGAGGTGCTGTCTCTTGCCTCTCGGGTCTGGGGCCACGACCCCTGCACGAGTCCCCACGCAGGGCATCCTGGGTCCTCGGCAGCCCCTGCATGAACTTCCCACACCCATCCCCCAACCCATTCTCTACACCCATAGCTCGTCCTTACCCAGCCCACCCTGCCCCCCACCGTGTGCGTGGAGTATGCCACCAGCCAGGCCTGCCCTGCCTTATCCCACTGAGTTCCTCTTTTTCCTGTCCTGAGTTTTATCTGGCTCTCCTGCTTTCTGATCCCTGCCCTGCAGTGGTGGTCCTTCATTCTGTGCCACCCAGAGCCTGACTCTCCCCCTGTGAGGGACCACAACCCTCTACTACTGAGGAGACAAAAGCCCCTGGTTACATCTGCCCAGAGCCCCCACACTGCACCCTGTTCACTCACCCCACCCACCCTCTACCCCAGATCAAGTCCCAGCAGAGCGAGGTGACCCGCATCCTGGACGGGAAACGCATCCAGTACCAGCTAGTGGACATCTCCCAGGACAACGCCCTACGGGATGAGATGCGAGCCTTGGCAGGCAACCCCAAGGCTACCCCACCCCAGATTGTCAACGGGGACCAGTACTGTGGGGTACGGCCTGGGGATGGGGGGCTGTTGTTGGTGGACTCCAGTAAGTGTCACACCAAAGCACTTGGGCTTCTGCTGACCACTGCGTCCTTCTCCCCCAGGACTATGAGCTCTTCGTGGAGGCTGTGGAACAGAACACACTGCAGGAATTCCTGAAACTGGCCTGAGTTAAGCCAACCCAGTTCCCACAGGACTCAGCGCCACACTCTCCCCACAGCCTTGCAGGACCTTGTGACCAACTCCCTTCAGTCCTAACTTTTTTACCTTGGAGTCCCTCACCCAAGCCTATAGCCTTCTCCCTGTGACTCCCTTTCCTCTGTTCAGAGGCAACATTCCTTATCTACTAGTCTCAGAAATTGTCTTAAAATAACAGCCAAGGGCTGGCTTTCCTCAGCCAAGCCTTTCGGCTGCCACCCCACCTAACACTGGTTGGTGGGCACTTCTGTTCCATTAGCCAGAGCTCTGCCAAAGGCCCCGCAGTCCCCTCCCCCAACACCCTAGAACAATTAAATGCCCATTCCATTGGTACTGTCTGTTTGGTTGTGACCAGGGCATCCTGGGTCCCTGTCCTGGGTAAAGCTGGTAGTTGTGATTGTGCTGAGATGTGTTTATGTGTCTATTCTGGGTGTGTCAGCATGTGGTATGGACCAGCAGTTTCTGGAGACAAGGGATGTTGGGACACCTCCCGTCCACATGCATGTGTGCTAGTGTCACTTAGCCTACCTGTGAGTGGCTGCCTGCATGTGTGGGAGCAGATGGCCAAGTGTGGGTATATTGTGGGTGTGGGTACACAGCAGCAGTTCTTTTTAACTTTGAGGCCATGGGTGTAGTAGCAGTGGCTTTGTGTGGTGCTGAGGAAGTGTCCCCACTGTGTGTATAGTATAAATGCACACGTATGCAGTGAGGGTCCCCTGCCTCTGGTGAGGCTGAGAATCTACAACCAGCCAGGCCTAGCCACTCCCTTCTCAGAATCCCTCTTCACAGACTCCACTTAGCCCTTCCTGGGAGAAAGAAAAACCTTGAGGACAAAGACCCAGCACCCAGCCAGCCAACTGGGGCTCAAGTTACTGAGGAGGGTCAGCGCCGCCCCTTCCCTGGACCAGCTGGGCCTACCCCTTCCCCTGGAGACAGCCTTGCCAAGAGATTCTTGTAGAGCTGAATATGTTGGGGGTAGCACTTTATTCCAGGCTGGGGCCAGAACCTGAGATGGGGCCAAAGCGGAGGCTAGGCAGCTGGGCCCTGCGTGCCCGTAGTAGCAGTGTTGCACTGGGCACTAGGCCTATGGCCTGCAGTGTGAGCGCATCGTCCTGATAGACCGTGGGTGGGAATGTGCTGAAGATCTCAAAGGTGGCAGCATCCATGGCCCTGGGGGCCCAGGAAAGTGGATCAGGCTGGGCCTCAGGGCCAGAGCCTCCCTGTAGCCCCCACCGCTGCCCCGTTCACACCTGGCCTGTGCTAGCAGGGCACGGACAGTGCCAACAGTGTCCTCAGGCCTCATCATCAGTAGGAAGGCCTGCTCCCCATTCTCAGACTTGACACGCAGCATGCAGAGTGGAGGTGCTGGTGTGTTGGGTGATTCTTGTCTCCTGCAGGCCAAGAGGCCTTCAGTGCCCCTGGGGCCAACTCCCAGCCCAGCCCAAAACTTTTTACCTGCCCTTACCTCTGTCGCTCAGCAGCCAAGGCAGGTGTCTCCACTATGATCTCCCGGATCGGAACAGGCAATGGGCAGTAGTTCTGGAAGGCATCCATGGAGTGTGGACAGAGCTCTGCACCCCGCCTGAGTCATCCCCCCACCCTTGACATCCTTGAGCAGGAATAGATGGAAACCAGTGAACCAAAGGGGTGGTGTGTTCTGTGTCCACGGAGGCCATTTTCCCACCATCTCATGGCAGAAACAGGAGTGGCACAGATGATGACCAAGGTAGCAGAGCTTGGGAAAGCTTCCTGGAAGTGGGGGGTGGGGGTGGGGAACGACACTGGAACTGAGACTGGAGAATAGGTAAGAGTCCTTAAAATTAGGATGTGGGCAAAGTTTGTCCCAACACCAGGGAACAGATCCTGAGGCCAGGGACAGTGATTGGAGGGAGTAATAACATTTGGGAAACTGCCAGCAGTTCATAGCCAAAGACAGGAATGGAAGAAAGGAAAGATTTGAGAGGTTAGAAGGGCCCAGGGATGCAGGCTAGGCTTTGAGAGCTAGGGTAAGGAAATCGTTTTTATCCAAGAATAGAGAAGGCTGCTGTGGGAGGATGGCTGGCAGGGGCAGGAAAGGGGTGGGAGGCCAGCACAGAGGTTGCCTGGGAGACACTGGAGCCTTGATTAGGTGGTGGGTTGTGGGAAAGAGAAGAGATGGGCTTGAGAGAAGTCCTGGGGACAGGCAGGACTTAGCAACCTGGGTTGAAGGCAGAGGAATCCTGAAAAGCAGGAGTTTGGCCCCTTTCTCAGGTGGTGACCTGGGAAGACCAGCAGGATGGGCAGTGAGGACAGGCTGAGTTCTCTCAGGGCCTGCAGGACACCTAGGACTGCTTGGTGAAGATAGGCCTGAGCTGGAGCCACCCCTCCTCCACTCTGATTTTACCTCTCTGACAGCCAAGCGAAGTCTCCATCCTGGCCTGCCAGCCCACACAGTTAAGCCTCCACACAACACACTGCTCTGCCTACCACCCTGGGTCAGGGTCAGTGGTAAAGTACCCCCACAGGACTAGAGAATTATGCCTGACCTTACCTGCAGGGTGTCCCTGATGGGGCTCTGGATGTTAATCACCTCACCTTGTCGGATCACAAATTTAGGAAGCCCGTTCAGAAATTTCTCTGCAGTCATCCCTGTAGGAAGGGACAGTGAGCAAGGGTGGAGGCCACCTTGGGCTGTCCTGCACGGCCTCCTGGCTACCCAGGCCAGCCCTGGCATCCTGCTTACCTGGGTACTCCTCCACTCTGTCTGAGGCCTTGAGCGTCCTCTGCCAGCCCACCATACGGCCTTTGCCTGGAAATGAGCCCAGCCCATTCTCTGGGTAGACCTGATTGCGTAGGTCACTTACCTGGCAGGAAGGAAGGGTGACAGCAGCAAGCCTTGACCTTCAGCTGTGGCCCTGCCCCCATCCTGCCTGCCTAGAGGCCCTGAGAACAAGCCTAATCCCCATTTTACAGATAAGGAAACTGAGGCCCTGGGGGAGAGCAGGAGACCCACAGTTCATGTTTTGAGCATGCCCTCACTCTGCCAGCTGAAGCCACAGTGCTCTCCTCAGGGTCCCCTCCCAGGAGATGTCAGCAGAGAGCAAAAGCCTGCAGCACAGACCCTGTCACCTCATTTGTGCCATCAAGGCACAGCTCTGGGGCCCCATCTTGGCCTGGATGCCTCAAACACCCTGGTGGTGTAACTCGGCTTTCTGGGTGGTGGCCTCCATCCCCTCACAAGCCAAATCTGCTGCCTCACAGACCCCAGGGCTGCAAAAAAAAAAAAAATTGAAAAATTGAAAAAAGATAGAAAAGAGGGGGCTGGGGAGATAGCTCCAAGGCACAAGTGCCTGCTAGGCAAGTGCAAGGTTGTGAGTTTGAACCCCAGTCCTGCAAAAAAAAAAAAAAAAAAAAAAATATTGAAAAAAGAAAGACCCCAGGGCAACATGTTATTTTCACACCACTGGCCACAGACTGGCTCTTCACATGGCCTTGAGGCCCAGCACTTTCCCCTCTGTTCAGTATGTGTAGCTCACAGCACTGCCCCCCCCCAACTGGACCCTTTGGGGGAAGTCTGGCAGTTGTGCCTAGGCCCCTCAGAGACCCCAGGTTGTGAAGGTGTCCTGAATGCTCGTGGTAGCTGGCAGGTCAAGGCTGTGCCTTCAGCAGGTCAACAGAGGGCACCGCCTGCTGCTCAGCCTGGGGAATCTCACAATTCTGTACCCAGGGCAGCCTCACTCCCTTCCCAACTCTCTCCACCCTCCTCCTAGACTCCATTATCCCCCTAGGTCCTCTCAGGTCAGGCAGTGGCTCCCTTCAAATAGCTGCCCAAGGAAGCCATTTATCTCCTTTCTCTCCAAAACCCCACATGGAAAGGATCAGGTTAAGGAGCAGCCCATCACCTTAAAGGGGACTCCATCGGGGTACAGTCGCTGGAGCTCTGAAGGGAAGAAGCCATCTAGTATGTCCCGGAGGCAGCGCTGCAGCAGGGAGAAGAGCAATGCTAGCTGGACCTGGGCAGTGGCCCCAGCCTAGTGCCTAAGCCTAAAAATATGCAGAGCCTTGGGACTTGAGAGTAAGGGCCTGGGGACCTATGGAGGACAGGTTGGGCCTGGCACGAGCTGGCTCGGCCATTTGCAGTTAACGTTAGGCAGCAGGGGCCCCAGAGCTCCACCCCCAGTTCCTACCTGTGTGGCAGGGTCATGGAAGGGCCGGAAGGGCCCATTGAACATCATGATGCCATTCTGGTAGAGCTTTAGTGGGATGGGCTCCAGGGCATGGAGTCGTGCCCCGCCAGGGACTGGCATCACCTGTGTGTCACTCTGTGCTGCCAGCTCGCTGAGATCCTTCAGGCTGGCCAGCAGCCTGTCAAAGTCCACCTCAGGGGGCACCAATGAATCCCCTGGCAAAGATGATAGACACGCATGAGCTTCATGGCTGGCCACGCGCCCTAACAGCTTCGGTGCCCTCCTCCTGAGCCAGGCACTGGCCTGTGTCCTTAAGTGGCCACCTGGGGATAACGAGGATAACTAATACCAGATAGTATCAACTGTCTTTCACTGAGCACTTACTCTGTGCCAGGAATTTAATACCCATCCATCCCTCCTCTTAACCCTACACTGGGAGGACTATAACCCCCATTTTTCAGATAGGGAAAGTGAGGTTTATTTTATTTATTTATTTATTTATTTTGAATTTTTAAAATTTATTTATTTATTTATTTATTTCTTGTTTCACAACCTTTGTTTGTTTATTCACTCATTTTTATGGCTGGCTCAGCCCGCCCAGAGGGCGGGGCTGGCACAGCATGTGGAGCCGGGGATTGAACCGTGGTGCCTGAAGCCGCCCAAGCTTTCCCAAGCAGGCGCTTTAGACCACTGAGCCATCCTGCCGGGCCCGAAAGTGAGGTTTAGAGGTAGTAATTGGCTTGGCTAACAATGCACAGCAATAAGTGGCAGCATCAAGATTTGATCCCTAATCTATGTCAGGAACTAAGACCTCCCACCTCTGGATGAGAGCTTTCAGGGTTCAAGGCCCAGCTCCTCCACTTCTACCCCTGTGACTTTAGGTAAGTCATTTTTCAACTTCTAGAGGAGAGAACATTCTCTTCTACAGTGAAAAGACAATAGTGTCTGCCCTCTGGGGTTGCTGGAAGGCTCCAGGAAGATGACTATGTAAGGCTAGCTCTGAAGCACTCTGTCCTCATTAGATTGCCACCGGCTCTGCCTAGTACACACGGTCCTCAGGCACCCCCGAGGCGAGGAGGCAGGGGCTACTTATCTCGATGTTAGGAATGAGAAACCAGGAAAAAAGATGAAAAATGACTTGCCCCAGTGCACCGGGCAGGTCAAAGGTCAACTCAGGACTTGAGATGGAGTCTGTTTTTCTGGCTTGTGCACTATCAAGGGGGGAGGGAGGTCGAAGGAAAAGGTAGCATGGCTGTTGAGGAGGTGCCAGGGCAGCTGCTAGACAGAACAGAGGTGGGGCAGGCCACAGGCTGTGCAAGTATTTCTGGGCAACAAACCCTTTTGCACAACTGCAGAGCTGCAGTCTCCTAGAAACAGTGTTAGGCAGAGACTGCTGTGTGTATCCAGATGTGTATATCAGGTGTGCAGAGGGGCTGACAGGGACTGTCAGGACAGATGCTAGAGCAGAGGCAGGAGGGATGCTGCTCTGCAGCCTTAGGGGTGTCACCCTCCCCTGTGCAGATGGCTCTGTGCACCTTCTTGGAAGCCGTTTACCACTGGGACAGCCCAAATGTAACAGGATGTGGGTCGGGGCTCTGGGGACCCAACCCCACCACAGTGGTGTGGTGGCGATGGCAAGGAGTACAGATGCAGGTGGCTGTGTTTCCTGTTACCCTTGCAGAGGCCAAAATGGCAGACCTGGACCAGACTCCCCCACTCCCAGCATCTGCACTGCTGGAGAGGCTATACCTGCCCCCTTCCTCCTGGAATCCCCCAGGGTCCTGGTCATCCCTGGTATGATTCCAAATGATATTAAAACATTATTTGGGGGCCGGCAAGATGGTTCAGTGGTCTAAAGCGCCTGCTTAGGAAAGCTTAGGCAAGCCAGGCGTGGTGGCTCACACCTGTAATCCCAGCACTCGGTAGGCTGAGCCAGGAGGATCGGTGCAAGTTCGAGACCAGCCTGGGCTACAAAAGTGAGCTCAAGGCTAGCCTGAGCTGCATAGCGAGACCCTGTCTCAAAAAGACAAAAAAAAAAAAAAAAAAAAAAAAGCTTAGGCAACTGCAGGGACCACGGTTCAATCCCTAGCACCACATGCTGCACCAGCCTCACCTCAAGGGCAGGCTGGCCATAAAACAAAAAACAGAAAACAAAAAACAACCAAAACATTATTTGCTGTTAACAATGTACTACTTTGAGAATAAATTAGCTGGGTGTGGTGGTGTACACTTGTAATCACAGCACTTGGGAGGCTGAGGCCAGGAAGATTGCCATGAGTTTGAGATCAGCCTGGGACACACAGTGAACTCAAGGCCAGCCTGAACTACACATAAAAATAAGCAGCAAGTTGGACATGGTAAAAAAAAAAAAAAAAAAAAAAAAGTTGGACATGGTAGCCCATCCCCACAATCCAGCCCTCACAAGAGCTGAGGCAGAAATACTGCAAGTGCCAGCCCAGCCTGGGAAATTTAGCAAATTAAGACTAGAGATGTAGCTCATGTTGAACCCTGGGAATGCCTTGGGTTCAACCCTCAATGCCAAAAAGGAAAGAAAAAGAAGAGATAAAGAGGGATAAAAAGGGAGAGAAAGAAGGGGGGAACAAATTGATAAAACTTTTCTTAAAATATCATTTCCTGTAAGGCCAGGGTAAGTAAGGTCTGGAAGGCTCAGGAGCTTAGTCCTATCAACAGAGCAATCAGGAGCAGCACCCAGACATGCTGACTCCTAACACAGTGCTCCTGCCATTGCCCCAAGCACCCTCCTGGGGCAAGGGCTTCAGGGAGCTGATGGACACATGGTGGTCTGCCAGGGAAGGGGCCAGGCAGAAGCCCCAGGGAAGATGCCAAAAGGGACACTGAGGCCTGGGAGTGGAGCAAGTGGGAAAGCCCTTTCTAGAAAGAGCAGGGAGGAGAGTTTTGTGCAGTCACAAGGCCAGTGGGCCCCGGTACCAGGTTGTGCAGTGGAGGCATGGCCCATGCCCAGAGAGGTGCAGTGGGACACACGCAGGAAGAGGCCAGAGGCTGCCTGAGCAGCGGTGGGCCTATGACAAGGCAGTGTTTCCTCTGATGTGGGTGGATGGGAGCCCTGTCCTGCCACGAGAGCTGCCCAGCAGCCTGCCACGTAGCAGTAGGCATTATGATTTCCTGTCACAGAGAGGGACGTGGTGCCTTGACACGTGTCGTGCTTTGGGTCATGCAGCTTGCACGGTGACTCAGCCTCTGCTGTCAGTGACCTTGCAGGCTGCTGCTCAGGGCTGGCTCGGAGAACACTGCCCATCGAGGTCCCTTTGTAGAGCAGGGTACAGCCAGGAGACCACCTCGAAGGCCTTCCCAACTTTGAGAGCCCATGACCATCGTAGGTGTAGGGAGGCCCCCTGGCCCTGGAGCCACACTGTTGGTGCTGCTGCCCCAGCTCTGCACCTTGGGCAAGCAGGCCTCTCTGAGCCTCAGCTTCCTCTTTCGTCCTTGATTCACAGGGCTGCTGGGAGGTTGGGAGGAACTGCCTGCACATGGTGACTGCTGCTCTCACCAGCACCTCTTACCACTGGCTTAGGCTGGCTCACGCACCCTCACCTCCCTGGAGAAGCCACACTGGGCACTCCATAAACCCAGGCTAGAGGGCTGCACCCTGGCCAGCTAGGATGGGTGCTCAGGAGATCCTTCTATCTGTCAGTTTTACTGTCCACATCTGGAACACGCATGGTCAGCTGGACTCTGGCTCTCCTCAAACTCATACTCAGTGAAGGACATAGGGTGACAAACAGTGACATTGGCATCTGGTGAAAGCATCACCATAGGGACGATGAAGCCCAGGATAGGCCCAAATCCTGCTACTGTTGGAGTGGGTGGTGGCCCCCACTGTTTCTCTGGGAGAACCCCTGCTGCCAGAGTGCTGAGGTATCCCCGCCTATCTCAGGTACTCTGCCCCTCCCAGCCCTACCACCTCACCCAGGACTCTTGCAACAGGAAATGGGTCACTAGTACCACACAGGAGTGGGCGCAGAGGAGAGCTCTGGGTTCCGGTTAGTTCCAGAGCACACAGCCAGCCCGTGCCAAGGCAGGGTTTGCCCTCAGGCCCATGGAATCCCTCTTACACCTTCCTCTGGGTCTGCGCATTGAGGTTGGTGCTACTCCTGTTCCTGCCTCATCCTGTGTGTTGTCTACACTGTGCCTGGGATTCCCTGGCCCCACAGCCAAGCTCACCAGGCACACATGCCTTGGCCTATGTGCCATTAAAGCCCTGTGCTGGGTGTGCTGGGGCATCAGAAGAGCTAAGTTAACCTGGGCTGGAGGTCGCGGTCATTAGCACATCTGCCATGAAAAGCACCCTACTGGCAGGAGCTCTCATTCCACCAGTTCAGCAGCCCTGTGGGCCAGCCAACACTATTTTCCTTCCCAGGGGAGCTCGGGGTCCTACTTTGCCCAGCCCCCCAGCCCAAGCCCCTTCCCATGAGCCATTGGCACAGCCATGTGGTAGCCCACAGAGTGGCGTGGGCTCCAGGTAGCACAGACCTGATGGAGGAGGCTGGATTTGAGCTGAGCCTCCAAGAACAGGAGAGCAGGTTGCCACCCCTAGGGACAGTGTGACTTCCCAAGCCAGAGGTTTGAAGCAGGTAGCACTCACCCAGGGTGGGACCCTGGAGGAAGGCTCAAGGTGCAGGGGACAGCTGGCAGGACAGGTAGAAGAAGTGGGGGAAGCTCAGGAAGGGCCAGATGCATGAGTTTCTCAGGGCTACTGGGAGCTCTACCACCGAAGCCTGACACCCGGTGCATGGCACTGTGGCCAGAGGGAGACTGTCCCTTTTGTGTTTCCACATACCCAAAGCACCTGACACAGCACCCTGTGTACTGCTCAGCATCCTGGAGGATGGAGGGACAAGATTCCCTGTCTGTAGAGCCCTTTCCTAAGTGCCACCGACTTTCCTTCCTGGAGCTAAGAACCCCAGGCTCTAGAAAATCCACATCACCTCCTCCAGCAAACATGGTGCTCACTCATCCGTCACTGCCCCCAGAGTGCATGGGGAGTGGTAGCCAGCAGAGGGCCTCAGGCCACAAAGGTCAGCTTGGGGACAGAGGGCCCTTGGGGCAGGCGCAGGCTGGCAGGAGGCCCCAGAAGACAGAGCTGCTGCAAATGGAAAGCAAGCAGGCCTTATCTTCATCTGGCAGGAGAGCTAAATCAAGGCCCCTCTCATGATGGAAAGTCAGGCATTGCAGCATACCCTGGGAAGTCCAGCACTCAGAGGCTGAGGCAGGAGAATCGCCTCAAGTTCGAGGTTAGCCTGGGCTACATAGCCAGACTGTCTCAGAACAAAAAAGAAAGGTAAGGACTGTCTCAAAAAGAAAAGTAAGGATGCAGAAGCCCCTGCAGCCAGGGAGTGTCATGGTGGACCAGAGGTGGTTCCCACAGATTGATTGAGAAGGCAAGCTCTTGCTTTCAGAGCACTGATGACAAAGAAAAGCAGGGCAGAGGAGGGTGCTCCTTTTGGGGAGAGGTGAGTCACTCAGAACCAGATGGGGGAGCACACAGCCCTAGACCCAGGACATTCTTACAGCATGAACAGTCAGCTCCCCTATTAGGGCGTCACCCTTTAACTGGGACCCCGAGTCCCTGGTGAACTCTGCCCTCAGCACCTCTTGGAACACACAGCTCTGCACCTTGCTGTATCCCACATGGAAGAGCCGTCTCCCCACAGCCACACTTACTGGCCGAGCCTGAATCCTCCTATTCCCTCTGTGTAGTCGCTAAGGGATGGCTACTACCCCCTTAGTCACTCTTCTCCACCCCTGTTCAACCATCCACCCCTCACCAGCATCACTACATCTCTTGCCCTCTCTCTCTCTGTCTCTCTCTCTGTCTCTCTCTCTCTGTCTCTCTCTCTCCCTTCGTCTCCCTCACTCCCTCCCTCCATCTATTTTTTTTTCAGCACCCTCAGTGTCTGGAGTACAGAAGGCAAGCATTCCATCACTAAGCGATGCTCCTAGACTGATTTCATTTTGTTTATTTTTGTGGCCCTAGGGATGGCACCTGAAGTTTTCACACTGTTATATTCCCAGGCCTCTTCATTCTGAGACAAGGTCTTGCTAAGGTGCCCAGGCTGGGCTGTTCCTAACTCAGACTCCTGAAGGCTGGGATTATAGGCTTGGACCCTGACATCTGACTGAAAGACTGCTTTTGTAAGCAACAGCTTTTTTTTTTTGGTCTTTTTGAGACAGGGTCTCACTATGCAGCTCAGGCTGGCCTTGAGCTCACTTTTGTAGTCCAGGCTGGTCTTGAACTCACACCAATCCTCCTGCCTCAGCCTCCTGAGTGCTGGGATTACAGGCGTGCGCCACCACGCCCAGCTGCAACAGCTTTTAAAGGGTGAGGGGATGACATTTTGTGGACTATGGAGCCAGAGACAAAAGCGCCTTGTTGCCTCAGGCATCTTTGGGTCTCTGAAGGTTTTAAGTAGTGAACAGCAGGGACTGAGGTAAGACCAGGGAAGACAATGGGTGGCAGGTTGGATGGGCAGTGCTGGAGGCCTCGGCTTTCCCTGGGTCAGGAGCAAGTGTGGGTTCCCTCAGGGTCCTGTCTATTGGGCTGCTAGGCATGAATGAGCGGCCTCTGCAGAAGGGCAGGCCAACAGAACTACCCCCCAAGGCTCCACTGCACCCTCTACTCTACCTGGCTTCCAGAACTTCTTGGCCATCATCCAGTCCTTCTTGTCATCCTCTGAGACTGTCCTGTCCTCTGAGCTCTCCTGGTCCATGGGCTCGCCCACCCACTGCAGGCCGTAGTCACTGAGGAACCGCTGTGGGAAGAGGGGGGAGCACCAGGGCACCCTCAGCTTAGCCCCTTCCCAGGGAAAAACAGCATCAGTTCAACTAGCCCAGAACCAGTGAGGAGGATGGGACATAGGACCCTGGCTACTGCCAGCTGTGACCTTCAAAGCCTTGCATGTCCTACAGCCTAGGCTCCTCTAGAAGACAGAAGTGACAGCACCTGCCCCATTGCTTATGGGGAGGACTCAGCACAGCCTGGCCTAAAGAAGAACTCATTCAAGTTGGCCACCAGGGCTGTGGGGAGCCTTGTGGGTCTGTCCTGACAGGGACACCTTAGTCCACAGAACCAAGAGGATGTGACCACCCCCTGGCCAGCCTCTCTGGGCCTCATCTTCCCTCTGCCACGCAATAACTTCCAAACTGCCTACGCCACCTGCTCCAGCTCCACAACTCACTGACCTGCATGTGGAACGGCCAACAACCCGCCTGCTGCCAAAGCCAGCGGGCCCACAACAGTCATCTCCTTCAGCACTTGCTGGGTTTCCTCCTCCTCCTCATGGGCTGCCGCCCCCACTACTATTTCCTTTTTTTTTTTTTTTTTTTTTTTTTTTTTTTTTTTTT
>PVJA010017549.1:0-41454 GCA_004027025.1 Myocastor coypus | reverse complement strand
TCTCCCAATCAAGTACTAACCAAGCCCAACCCTTGCTTAACTTCAAAGATCAGAAGAAATTGGGCATGTTCAGGGTGGTACGGGAGGTTTGAAAACAGGAGGATCATTATGAGTCTCAGCTGTGTAGTGAGATCTGACACGAAATACATAAGAACTTAAAATAAATCCAAAGTCATCAATAAAAATAGCTCATAAATTCTAAAATTAACAAAAATATGTATTAATTGGCATAATACATTGATGTTGATTGTATATGACTTGAAGGATATTTCTGCATTAAAGATTATAGAAGTTAAAAAAATTTCTTATGCTTTGTTAATTTTCTAATAAATATTAACATTGCTGTGCTAAAAACCTTTTTTCAGGTAAATGACCACCATTAGCAGTTCATTTTTACTTTTTAATTAGCTTTTATGAGAAAAATAGCAATGTGACAGTTTTAAAACATTTTAGCAGGGCAGTTACAATAATTAATAAATTGCATGTTGTTGTCTTCACAGCAGTTATTCAGAGTACAAGATGTACACATTATATTGTGTCTAAACAATCTTAGTACAAATCTTTCTTTTCATTGAAGAGAAAGTAGTTATATACCTATGCTAAAAATTTTGTATATGCATATATATATTTCGCTACAAAATGGTCCTTCATTTATTTTTTAATTTTATTAATTTTAATGAGAAAGAAATAACAATGAGACAGTTTCAAATCATGTTACTAGGGCAATTACAATAATTGATATGTTGCATATTGTCTTCACTGTAGTTGTTCAGAGCAAAAGATGCAAACATGTTATCTTTTGTAAACAATATTAGTACAAAACTTTCTTCTCATTGACTTAAGAGAAAGTAGTAATATATATCGTCCAATAGTCCATAATAGTAGTGGATGATGAGCAGAACTGACAATGTCAGAAACTATTGACTTCAGCCTTTTACAGCTCAGCATATTAATCTGGCTTTATTATTTATCCTTGTGGTTAGACCTTTCTGCTGGCTTGATAAGATCAATTTAAAGTAAGACTTACATACCAAAATCTTAACTTGCATATTTGACAAGACCATTCAAATTCCTTCAGAATTTACCCTAAAACTATGTGCAGCATTTTGAAGAACTTTTCTCAGTGTCGGCCATCTGGATGAGACACAGCCATTGCCTGACCACTTTACTCTCGGTAAAAACCTGCCAGAATTTTTTCTCTATAGGTGACTCTCCGTAGGCACACTATACATTACCAATCACTTTGCTTTGTGACCCCATAATCTCCTTCACAAAAAGATTTATGACAACACTAACTTACATAATGTCACAGTACAGGTTCTCTTGTGTCCAGAGTCCTCACTGACCTTGAAAGACTAGGGCCAAAATATTGAATATACATATAGCCCTTCTTTTTCTCTAATTTTCTTTCTTTTTTTTCCCTCTAATTTTCTAACTCTAAACTTTAGTTGTTAAACATACAGAAGAAAAGTTTAGTGATGTCATTTCCGTATAACAGAGGCAGGTGAGCTCACCAAAACTATGTCTGAATATCAAATGCCCTAGACATAACATAAAACTTGTATTTCCCAACAATCATTGATATTCTAATCTTTAAATCCCTATAGAATGTGAAAAAAACATTTACATACCTTTACAAGGAACTTTAGAAATCAAACAATATACAACATTGTAGCAGGACATTCCTATGAAATTTTTTTTCTTGTCTCTTGTTTTCTTAAATTAACTTTTTTTACACGTTTACTTGAGAGAGTATAACAATAATTGATATGACATTAAAAGCAGTATGCATTTAGAAGCCCAGGATGATAGGTACTGCAAGCTTAGTTTTAGTATTATATATTGCCATCTTCAGTGTAGTTGTTTAGTTCACAGATGTCACCATATGTAGATAGTCAATGTGAGAAATCTACCAATTAACTGCAAGTTTCAAAAAACTTAAGATTCATAGAACCATTGCCTTAACCACCTTGTGCAATAAATGTATGGTTTTGCCCCTGCCATGTTTCCAGAATGTTCTCCTTGCTTTTTTGTTCTTTAATCCTTAATTTCTCACTTATAATTTAACTGTGTTATTACTTTCAATTTGTATTTCTTCTTTTGAGGTTTTACTCTAGGGAAACTATACAATATTTACGCATGTGGGTCTGGCTTATTTTACTTATGAGTATATCTTCAAGTTGTATCCATTTATATATGAAGGCTTTGGGTTTATGTTACTTTATACTTGAGTAATACTCCATTGTATACAAATGCCACATCTTTTTCATCTATGCCTCAGGTGTTGGACACTTTGGTCCATCTGTAAGAGTTGACAAAGTCCCAACAGTTTCAGCATTGTTGAAAAGTCCAAGTCCCAAGTCTCCTCCAAGGTCCAAGGCAAACGCTCAACTGTGAGCCCCTGTATATTAGAAAAGTTAAACATATCCAACATTCAAAGACATAAGATAAACATTATGATTCCAAAAGTTGCAAACAACAGGGTAATACAAAACACTAGGACAAACATAAGTCCAAAATCCAGCAGGGTAAACATTAAATCCCATTGTTCCAACTGGAATATCCGAAGCAGTCTGCACTGAGTTGTGGGCTCCAAGCAGCTTTGTTCCTAAGGTACTCTTTCCATGGTTTCTCTCTTAGGCTGTCTTTGCTCCCTCTTTGCAAGGTGCACGTTCATGGCTTTTCCAAACTTCTGGGATTTCCACTGAACAGGCTTCTCACACACAGCTTTACACACTGTCCTCTCAGTGGCACACTGCCTGGCCTCCCAGGCCTTCTTCTGAAATTGAGGTGGAAGCCTTCTTAATCACAGAACTCCCGCATTCTGCATAGGCCTATGTGGATGATGCCAAGGGTTGCTGCCAGCTGGAGCAGCAGCCAGGCCTCCTTCTCTCTTGGTTGTGGGGATCGAGTACCTGGAATGATGAACACTCTGACCTTGATTCCAAAAAACAAATTCTCCATGCCGGCGCCATTTTGGAACCTGGTTTGGCCACTATCAAACCAAGTACCAGCCCATTCTGGTAACTTGGGTCTCTGTGGCTTTCTTCTCAAGGCAAAATCTCTCTCACTTGCAATTCTGAGGCTGCAATTGTGGAGAGCTGCCACTTCTTGTGATACCCTCCGGTCATCTTTATGATTTTCTGGTTCTTTCCCAGCAATGGAGATCCTCTCAGCTCCACTTTTGCAGTCCATAGCTCTCCTGGTGTTTCCTTCCTGGCCAAACTCACAATATTTTGAATCATCCTTCTTGGCTCTTTGCTCTTGATTTTCAACAAAAATGAGGCTAAAAGCCACCAATAACAACTATGTCACTGCCCCAATAGTTCGCTGCTTTGAAATATCTCTTTAAAGTTAAATCAGTTCACCATGCTTAATCTCAGCCTTAGGCAAAGTCTCTGGGCACGAGCAAAATTACGACAGACTTTCAGCCAATCTATAGGACAAATGATCTGGAGTCCAACAACCAATGCTGTCTTTCTCAGCAGATACCTCCTCAGCTTGGTCTTTACAGCCAGGCCTTCTGTCAGTCTTCTGGTCTAAGTTCTGGCCAGAATCTCCTCTACAGAACAGCCAAAGCTTTTCCAGCTCTTCACAAGTAGAGGACCTCTTCAAACCTTTGCAATCTCTGCTCTTAAGCCATTCTTTATACCGAAGCTTCAAGTCAGTCTTCTGGTCTGAACTCTGACCAGAATTTCCCCTACAGAATAGCTGAAGCTATCTAGGAAGCAAGGCCACAGATCAGATCAGATCAAATAGTTCAGGAAGTCATGATTATATATAAAACAATACAAAGTGCTTGCCTAAATGCTTTAAGTAGAGCATACACTTCTAATTGTGTATTTTCAGGAAAATAGACTAAAGTGGGTGCCAGAAATTTCTTTGTAGTCCTTAAAAATGATGGAGGTTTCAAGAATAAACTCATAGGGACTAGGCCTGGGGTGTTAAGGTTTTTTTTTTCTTTTTGAAAAAAGGATTCAAGGAAGTAGGAGGAAAGCAGCAACAGAGGCAGGAGAGATGTCAGGATCTGAAGGAATACTGGAGTCAAATCAAAAGCAGACATATTGAAATAACTTGAGCAGAAGAGCCAATGTGAAAGTGTTCAGGAGAAAGAGAGAGAGAAAGAGAGAGAGAGAGAGAATGGCTGAGAGCAGAAGCTGACTTGAAGACTTGTGTTTAGCTGTGATATTTAATATTCTTTTGCATGGCAAAATACTAGCAATCAATGCAAAAGTAAAGGAGCAGCTGCTACTTCCCATGTACTGTCAACATGACAGAAAATGTGTGAGGTGTTGTGAATAATGATTGTAATTAAGGCAGTTCAGCAATTCTAGTAGGATAAGCAACATTCCCGGGGTTATGATTATCAAGTTCAGTATCAGAAGCACTACGGCAGAGTGCATGCACATATGTGCAAGTGGATGTCATTGCACACATACGTGAACATGTGACTATGCACAAAAATGTAGAGTGCAGGCAATAAAGAGGGGCAGAATCTGGAAAAATAATCAAGGAAAATAAGGGAGGCGACATGGAGACTTTATGGGGGAGGTAAGAGGTAATAAAGGAAGAGATAAGGAAGACAAAATATGAGGGGATTGTTAGCCTTTTGTTCTATGGCTCAGGGGTCAGCAAACTATTTTATGTGACCATCCATGTAAAGGGCATCACACATACACATACACACACACACTCATGCACACACTCACATGCAATATTATTCACTTTTATTATTATTTTATGCAATAATGTCCTCCTCTGTCATGTATTTTCTGTTTCCTCCATTGAAATGTAAGGTACATGACTATATAAATCTCATATATAACTTGTAGCAGTGGATTTAGGATAAGTAATGCTGCTGTAACAAGTGCATTAACTCGCCTCCTTCCAAGTGGATTCCTTTCTTTTTTTTTTTTTTTTTTTTGTCTTTTTGAGACAGGGTCTTGCTATGCAGTTGAGGCTAGCCTTGAGCTCACTTTTGTAGCCCAGGCTGGTCTCGAACTTGCACCAATCCTCCTGCCTCAGCCTCCCAAGTGCTGTGATTACAGGCGTGAGCCACCACGCCCGCCCCAAGTGGATTCCTTTCTTTAAACTCTTTCAAAATAAAAATCTCAGTCTTTGTTGATGTTTTATCACTGGGACACATATCTGATACCCACAGCTTAGAGAAGGAAAGGTTTATAACATGTAGTTTGTAGAGGTTTTGGTCCACAAAATCAAAGATTTATCTTCTACACATATGATGTTTGCTGTGTGTTGCATCTTCCTTTAGTCTGGGTTTTCACACATGCACCTGGTTAGAGCAGTATCTGAGCTATTGATATTCTCATGGCAATGAGAAAATAGACATAGTGCTGTGGCTCTGCAGATCTTAAAGTATCTGTTTGTGACTTCCACTCACATTTCATTGGACAATGTCACATGACCATGCCTAAATTTAGAGTAGGGATGTATAATGTAGCCAGTGAATGGGTAATGAAAAATTGATACAGCAATACAATCTGCTACACCATTACATTCTTAGTACCTAGGACCTGAAAGATAATCTTATCAATAGTGCGCTGTGATCCTTGTCCGTGAGGAAGCTTTGTTCTAATGTGTTCTGCAAGATTGGCAATAAGAACTTCTTCCTGGTTCATGTTATGTGATACAAAAATTGATATTTTCTGAAAATTATATAATGTGTAAGCAAAAGCATTACTAGAAAAAAATCTTTTTCTTGCCTATAGCACAGAACACAAATGCTATACAAGCACTCCTTCAGAGTTCACTCTCCTCCTTCCAAATAGATTCTTTTCTTTAAACTCTTACAAAATAAAAAATCTCAGCCTTAGTTAATGTTTTATCACTGGGATATATATCTGACACCCACAGCTTAGAGAAGGAAAGGTTTATGTAGCATATAGTGTGTAGAGGCTTTGGTCCATAATTGGATAACTCCAAGATACGGTGGCATGGCTGAGGGACATCACAGAGGAAAAGCAGTTCAAGATGTGGGAATGAAAAGCAAAAATAGAGATCAAGGGAGGCAGGAGGAATACAGATCCTTTCAGGCCATGGCCCAAGTGACCTCCCTCTTCCAAGCAGCCTTCACATCCCAAATCACATAATCTATAAAGTCATGTGTGGGTTAACCCACTAATGAGTATCATGCCCCCATGATCTAATCACCTCCCCAAGTCTCCAGCTGTGAGAGGATATGAGGCTTTAGTGGGACATGTAGCTATAAGCCCTAAGCAATGGCATAAGGCAGAGACCAGCTGAGACCACCCAGCTTGTGTAAAGTCAACATGGTTTAGAATTTATTGTGCCTGAGAGCAGGAAGACAGAAGGTGAATGGCCATCTGCAGGGAGTAGAGAGAAGTGGGCCTTCTTTTTATAGACTTAAAAGAATGTAACGGACATGAGGTATGAAGATCTTAGTAAACATCAGCAGCCAAAGTACTCTGAATGTTTGTGCTTCAGTGGGCAAAGCCTTTGAGGCATATGATGTGAATGTTTAACTGTCTTTTGATGTCCAAGTTCTTCCAAGATGCTGTGTTCTATCTTATCTCTTTTTAAACATTCTGTGCTTGCCAAGGGCACTTGTGCTATGCTGAGAAACATGCTTTTGCTACAAGGCAGGTAAGATACTGAAAGAGTCATGTCCAAACTGAGGCTTTCAAAAAGCATAACATTTTCTTTGACCCCCAAACACTCAAGAGCATCCCTTTATGCAAAATATATTTTAAGCTATCTCTAAGCATTGCCAATGTACTAAAATTTTCCGCATTATTGAAAAGTCAAAGACTAGTCTTTTCTGAGATTTAAGGGAAATACTTAGCTGTCAACTCCTGTAAAAAATGAAAGAAAGCTAAATACTTCCAACATATAATGGCACAGAACAAACATTCCCACTCCAAAAGGGAGAAATTAGCAGATAGAATGGATCTGTCTTAGTTACTCTCTCTTGTTGCTGGAACAAATGCCTGACACTCAAAATGAAGGAAGGAAAGGTTTATTTAGCTCACAGTTATTGGACATTTCATAGATTAAAACAGCCTGAATTACATAGCAAGACCTCTGAGCCTTTTTTGTTCAGGAGAGAGGGTGAGTGTCTCTGTCTTCTGCAAACATCTCCTCTCTGCAGAAGTGGGCCTCAGTTGCAGATACCAGTAACGTGCTCCACAGGGGCTGGAGGAGAAGCTGGAACTCTTCTGTGTCCAGGATAACCTGCTCCACACCTCAGACAGATTGCAGGATGTGGGGGGTTGGGAGGGGAGATTGGATGCAGTGGATACTGCCAGTTTAACAATTTGCCCCTCTCTGGCCCCGCCCCTCAAGCCATTTGCTGCTCTTAGAGCTGCTTCTGCCCCATGGCTTACATGAGGCTTTGTGGGGACAACTAGACCAAAATTATAACAGGGTCCAAAGCAAGTCCTACATCCATCATGGCAAACATGAAGTCTTATATTTCCATTTGCAGCAAAAGGTTGTGGGCAAATTCATGGCAAGATGTAAACTCCAAAGGCCTAGCATAGTCCAGATCCTATAGCACTGACAGTGGTTGTAGTCTTCACAGCCCCTCTCTTGCATTAGCTTTGCTCACTTCTTGTGGCTTGCCTCAGACATTCTGTTCCTTAGCTTCACTTGAATAGCTTTATGGACAACCTTTTCGGGGGACCCTGCCTTGTCTCCCAGAACTTGCTCTGAAATCTACATGGAAGCCCTTCTGACCTTACAACTCTTTCATTCTATATGTACCCTACAACCAGGACCATATGAATGATATCAAGGTTGGTCACAAGCTGGAAAAGTAACTGAGCCTTACACATGTCACTGGTGGTTGCAGAGGCCTTTGAATGATTGGATGGCTGAGCACAGTGAATTAAATTCTGAGGAATTAATTCCCGTTCCCTAGGCTGCCACCATTCTAGAGCATGGTGCACTGGAACTCTCTTCTCAAAGAAAAGCCTTTCATCTTGCAATTTTGGGCCTAAAAAGGGCCCACAGAGTGGCATCTGACTAATGTTTTGTGGTGCCCTCAGGCCATCAATTCTATTGTTCTGTTCCAAAGTATGTGGCTTTTTAATGCTCATCTTTGCAACAAACAAGCTCACCTCCCCTTCTTCTTTACAAAATTAATCTTTTTTGTTTTGTTTTGTTTTTAAGCCCAATTTTTGCCAGAGCTTCCTTTTTGGCCAAACTAAAATTTTTAGAAATAACTTGACTGGGGTGTTTGCCTTTTATTGTCAAGTTACAGCTAAAAGTGCCAAATAGTAACCATGCCTCCGCCTCAACATTAGACTACCATTTTTTCCTCAGATCAATTACTTCACTGCTCCTAATCACAATTTTATAAAGTGTATCTAGACATGAACACAACTCATCCAAATGTTTAGCTAAAAACATGACACACATGACATGGTTTGCAACTGCCAATGAATGCCTTCTTTACTGACAGATACCTCCTAAGACTTCTTTCCTAGACACGTTATTCTTAGAATTCTTATCTTCTAAGTTCCAACCAAACTCTCCCATCAAGACTGGCTGTTACTACTCTATAGCTGTTTTTCTAGCTTGTTGTGGGGTTATTCCTTTAGAAACAGCTCACTGTTTCAATATATTTCAGGTTCTGTTTGTCTCAAACAAAGAACTGAATGAGACAAGGCAAAAATGTGCCAAAGATTCAACCCAGCAGCCAGGCCTGCACATGAGCGACATCACCCTGGGCCTGCTAAAAACTCATTCTGTCAGCAACCAGGCCCAGGTCTGGTGGGTGAGTGAGACCTCCCTAGGTCAGCTAGAAACTCATTTGACCCAGGAACCAGGCCGATATGTGAATTAGACCACCCTGGGCCACCCAGAAACTCATTTGAACCATCCAACAGGCCCAGCATGCCCAGTGTGGAAAACTGCTGTAGAACTCCCTGCAGAAAAACTAGAGATAAGATACACCCAGCTCATCCGGGAGCAGAACATCTTGTCAGAGTAGCACAGCACGTTTTCCTCCAAGTGCTGCAATGGGAAGAAGTAGAGCACAGAAGCAAGACCCAAGCCACACCCACCTAGACGACTTTGAACTTGGTAGATCCAGACCTGGTGCTAAGGTAAAAACACTACCAAAGCTCTAAAATAAAAGTCAGAAGGCAGGGCTACACAAAATGAAAATGTGAAGGAGCAAAATGTGCTCTCAGGCCCCAAGCCCATCCAGAATAAATACAGGAGACAATATCATAAAAGAAATTGGAAATCACATACCTGAAATATCTGAAATAATAGTGTCTGAAGAAACAACTGCAGAAAGGTATAGAGGAAATCATATCAGAAATAATTTCTTTTTTTTTTTTTTGTCTTTTTGAGACAGGGTCTCACTGTGCAGCTCAGGCTGGCTTTGAGCTCACTTTTGTAGCCCAGGCTGGTCTCAAACTCACAACGATCCTCCTGCCTCAGCCTCCCAAGTGCTGGGATTACAGGCGTGAGCCACCACGCCCGGGTCAGAAATAATTTCTGAAGTAAACAAAAAGAAATAATACTTATAATAAAAGAGGAATTAACTGCTTCTAAAGACAATGATAAAAAATAAAGAATAATAGAAAAGTTATGGAATCCTTGAATGAGCAATATAGGAAAGTAATAGAATGTATGAAACAGATTCAAAGTGTTATATGAGAACTTAAAAGCTCAATCACAAGCTGACAAAACCGTTTCAGTGAAAGTGAACATAGACTTTCAGACCTTAAAGACACTATTGCAGCTAGTGAAGAGTTAATAAAAGATCTTTTAAAAGCAACTAAGATACAAGAAAAAATAATTCAACATCTGCAAGATGATGCAAAGATCAACAATGTAAGACTAATAGTCATCAATGAGAAAGAAGGAGTCTGTACAAATGATATCAAAAGAATGTAGGAAGAAGTAGCAGAAAACTTCTCAAATATGGGGAAACAATCTGACATTCAGTAACTGAAGCATATAGAACTCTAAATAACATCCGCCCAATTAAAACCACACCCAGACCTATAATAATCAAGATCCCAGAAATTCAGCACAGGAACAATGTATTAAAAACTGCTAGAGAAAAGAAAGAGATCACATTTAAAGGAAAACCCAGCAGAAAAAAATGGTAGATTTCTCTTTACAAACCATCAAGTCAAGAAAGAGCATGAAGCAAAGTACTACAAGTCTTGGAAGAAAATAAATTCCAACCCACACTTACATACCCTGCAAAAATCTCTTTCAAGTTTAATGGAGAAGTGAAAAACTTCCATGATAAAGAACAATTAAAGAATTACAAGATGACAAAGCCAATCCCACAAAGATGACTAAATGGTATTCTAGGGACATATCAAAATTAGCACAGCCTCATAAATGAAAACAGAAAGAACCCATCAAATAGGGCAAACAATTAAACACAGGAGAAAAAGAGGTATACAATAGTACACTTTCAGTTATTCTTTTGTATACAGCAGCAAAACATGCCCATCAGCATATTCTACAAATAGACTTCTTGTGCATCCTATGAGTCATGATTCTGTCTGGGTCTACATGGTGGATATCAAAGAAATAGTAATATCTCAGTCCCACAAGTGACACCTGGCCACCAGTAAGCATCATGGACTCTATCCATATCCACAACATACTAGAATTTTGTGTGATATCCTATCCCCAAACTGTCAGAAGTGCTGGTCATATATTTGTGGTTGCAATATTTATGTTATGTTGTGTTGTTAGTAATTCTTCACTACCATAGAAACTTTTTCTTAGTTGATATCTTTGTATATATTCACCTGTTCAAATATTATGTGAGTACTCCAAATTGATTACAGATTCATACATATGATACACAACATTCTGACCTCTAAGTTGGAATCATGACTTGATTTGAATTTTGGAATATAGTTTTGAAATCTTTAATGTAAGTTTAATTAATATTTAATTATTTTCTGAATATTGTTTAATTATACTTTTTGTTTTATGATTCATACTGTATCTCTGACATACAATCTAATTACAAGACATGGCATGATATTTTCTCCTAGTATTAGAAGCTTGAAAAAGAAAAAATTATATATATATATATATATATATATATATATATGTGTGTGTGTGTGTGTGTGTGTGTGTGTGTGTGTGTGTGTGTGTATACAAAAAGATGCATATAGAGGAATTCAGACCAGAAAAAAACCTCTAATGTAAAAAATGTATATATTAATAGAGGGGGAATTAAAGGAACAACTGCATAGAGAGCAAATCAGATCAGAAATAAGCTCTGAAACTGAAAAAAGAAACTATAACTGTAATGAAAGACTTAATAAATGCTTTTATAGAAGACACTGATAAAAATTAGAAGAGAATAGAAAAATGATGGAATCCCTGAATGAGCAATATAGGAAAGCAATAGAATACATGAATTAGTTTCAAAGGGATATACAGGATAGTAAAATCTCAATAACAAGATGGAAACACTGTATGAATTAAAGTGAAGATAGACTTGATCTTAAAATCACAGTCACAGCTAGTGAAAAGGTAACAAATGATCTCCTAAATACAACTAGAATGCTGGAGAAAATAATTCGACATCTGTAAATTGATGCAAAGATGCACAACATGAGACTAATGGGAATCCATGAGAAAGGAGTTAATACAAATGATACAAAAAGAATATCGGCAGAAGTAATAGCAGAAAACTTCCCAAATATGAGAAAACAATCTGACATTCAGGTAACTGAGGCATACAGCACCCCAAATAACATCAAGCCAACTAAAAACACACCCAGACATATAATAGTCAAGATCCCAGAAATCCAGCAGAAGAATAATATACTCAAAGCCACTAGAGAAAAGAAGCAGATCTCATTTAATGGAAAACCCATCAGAATAATGGTAGATTTCTCTTTACAAACCATGAAGAAGAGAATGGAGCAGAGTGCTTCAAGTCTTTCATGAAAACACGATCCAATCCAGAGTATTTTACCCTACAAAACTCTCTTTCAAGTATGGGGGAGAAGTAAAATACTTCCATGTCAAAGGACAACTAAAGAATTTCATGATGTCAAATCCAGCCCAACACAGACTAATAAAAAATATTTTAGAAAGGGACCAAAATGACTGAAACTCCATGAATGAGAACAGAAAGAACCCACCAAATAGGGTAACCAACTAAACACAGGAGAAAAATGGGTAAACAGTAGTAGGCAAAAGACATGCCAATCATCAGCCAATATATGTATATACGTATGCCAAAGGATGCATATAATCATCATTGTAAATGGACTTAATTCTGCAATTAAAAGACATAGCCTGGCATAGTGGATTAGGAAGCAAAATCCAACACTATGCTGTATACAAGAAATAAACAGAACTCATAAAGAAATTCATAGACTGAAAGTTAAAGGATGGAAAACAATACTACATGCTCCAGCACCCCAAAAAAAAATCAGGGGTAGCAATCCTGTTTGCAGACAGTCTTACTTTCAAAGCAAGATTGATTAAATGAAATAAAGAAGACTGCTACATACTGGTTAGGGGAAAAATTCAAGACGAGGAGGTAACACTCATAAATATGTATGCACCCAACATGGCAGCACCAAGTTATATAAGACAAATCTTAATGGACATGAAAAATCTAATATTCGATACTACCATCTTAACAGGAGACCTTAACAGCCCTTTATCCCAAATGATAGGTGAAGCAGACAAAAAATTAGCAAAGAAGTAGTAGATCTAAATCAGAAGTTGGAACAACTGGACTTAGTGGACATACACAGAGTGTTCCACTGTACCACTTCTGAACATGCATTTTTTTTCAGCTGTGCATGAATCTTTGTCTAAAATAGACCAGGTACTTGTCCGTAGGTGATGTTTAAGTATATGCAAGAAAACAGAAATTTTCCCATGCCTATTATCTGACCAGAGTGCAGTGAAACTGGAAATAAATGATAAAAGAAAGCACAAGAACCCGAGAAATACATGGAACTGAAGTAAACAACACCCTTCTCAGCAACCAGTGGGTTATGCATGAAATTAAGCAAGAAATTAAACAATATTTACAATTTAATGAAAATTCATACACAACCTACCAGAATTTATGGAATACAATGAAAGCAGTTCTCAGAGGGAAATTTATAGCTGTGAATTCACACATTAAGGAAATGAATGGCAACAAATACATACTCTTATGCTACACCTATACCATCTAGAAAAGGAAGAGCAAACCAAACCCAAAGCCCAAAGACAGGAGGAAATTACAATTATTAGAACAGAAATTAAATCAATTGAAACAAACAATACAAATAATTAATGAATCAAAAAGATGGTTCCTTGAAAGATTAAACAAAATTGATAAGCCCCTAGCTAGCCTCATCAAAAAGAGTAAAGACTCAAAGTCAAGCAGTAAGGAATGTGAAGTACAACATTACAAGAGACCCAGCAGCTTCTGAGAATGATTAAGAGCTACTCTCACAGAATTAAAGACACAGATGAAATGGACAGATTCCTAGAAAGGTACAATTTATCAAATGTTTTTTATTACAAGTAAAAAATAAAAAGTATATTACAAACTTAAAAGGAGGGGGGCTTTACATTGTGGATTTAACTGGTTGGCGTATGTTCTCTTTCTCCATGTCTTCAAAGTACTTGGTCTCCAGAGGAGACACTAGAGGGTACACTTGGGCCAATAAGTGGCAGGATTCTAGTCTTATACATGCAGATAGCTTATTGTACTTGGCCCATATTTATGGGATATTGTGGGAGTCTTGTAGTCTCTGGGTATACTATCATATCAGAAGATAGAAATGGCCTTCCATATAACATCTCAAATGGGTTCAGACTCCGCCCATTTCTGGGTATTTTATAAACCCTCATGAATACTACTGGGAGCAATTGGATCCAGGACTCAGACATCTCTTGGTAGATTTTTTCCAGAGCCCATTTTAGGGTCTGGTTATATTTCACTATCTTTCCAGAAGATTGAGGTTGTAAAGTAGGATGGAAGTGATACTTCAAAAATTTTCATCACTCCCTAAGTTATTTGGAAGTAAAAAAGGTGCATTGTTACTCTGGAGAGACTAAGATCATCCAAATTTGGGAATGATTTCTTCAACAAGCACCTTGAATACCTGAGCAGATTTTTCTTACCTAGGAGAAAAGGTTTAAATCCAATCTGTAAATGTGTCAATTAGGAGCAACATTTGTTTGAATCCTCCAAGTGATGGCATATGGCAAAATTCATTGCCTGTCCTCTTCAGGATATCTCTCTTTCTTTTGTATAGCTTTTTAGTGGTTGATACAATGTGTCAACTTGGCTGAATGACTCAGCAGGCCGGTTCCCTGTTGGTGGGAGCCCCACTCTGGGGTACAATTGGTTCTTCCCTGGAGTGTCACCAGGGCCTGCCTAGGATATGATTGGCTTTCTCCCTAGAACGGGATCAAGGGCCCGTCCTGGTGTATGATTGGTTCCACCCTAGGGCGCAATGAGTCCACGTCAGGATGACTGAGCACAAAAAGACTTTTTAAAGGGCTGAAGGAGGAGTCAACACTTCACTTCGTCGGAGAAGCTTTGGTCTTCGCATTCAGACTGGACTTCATTGTCTGGCTTGCAGAGCAGACTCTTCAGCCTCCAGCTTAGATCTTTCGCCATCGTTCGCAGACTCTTCAGCTTCCACCTACAGACACTTCAGTCTTCCACTGCAGACCCATCAGCTGACAGAGACTTACACGGAGTGCTGCAGTGAAGTCCAGGCCTCGGGACTGAATTCTTCAGTCTGGAGCGTGCAGACGCCCTGTGCGCGCTTCCTCATCTGACTCTGTGGCTATTATAAGCCATTCTTACAATTTCTTATAGATTGTATATTTGGTGTTAATATCCATTCCTTATATTATATCTATTCTGTTCCTCTAAGTAAACCCCTGACCGATACAAGGTTTTAATAGCGGAGGTTTTTTGGGCTTGTCTGAGTTGTTGCATACACAGAGAAGGCACAAGTTTGCAGACTTGTTGGGCTGTTGTGGCTAGTTCTCTTCCTGTGAAAACTTGACTAACCATTTCTAACATAGCATCCCTTGCAGTGTGGAAGGAATTATAAAATGCTTTCCTAGCCATTCACTGTGTCCCTTCAAGAAGATCCAGTTTTGTTTTCTAAACAACACCAGAGTCCCTTTTTAATTCCACCTTGTCCTAAGGTTCATTTATCTTCCTTAGGTGTATAGTCTAGTTTTGTTGTTTCCTCAGAAACTTGTAATAAGTTTAGAGTCATAAGGGTATGTAGGGATACCCTTTTTTGCCTTCCTAGCAGCCTTTTGATTTACCCAGGAGACTTTAAGCTGTTCTCTCTGGTGCCCTTCTCAGGGGATGACTGTCACCTGTCTAGGAACATGGACTGACTGTAAGAGCTGTAGCATTTCTTGCCTATGCCTTATAGATGACTGTTTGCTGATCAGTAAAGCTCTTTCCTTCCATATTGCAGTATGGGGATGTAACATCAGAAAGAGATATGTGGGATTTATATAGTTGTTTAACTATCTCCCTTTCCCCTATTACTAATGCCTAAGAGCTATCAGTTTTATCTTTTGAGCAGATTTTTCAGGGGAAAGAGATTTAGGTTTAATAACTTGTTGTGAGCTGAAAATTGCATAACCTGCATTTTGATGTGTTCCACAAAAAAAGTAGCTTCCATCAGTGAACTCTTTCTCAGACCTTAGAGCAGCCCGTCAATGATGTTCTGTCTGCTTGCGTAAATCTGGGAGATTCAGACTCATAAGAGCGGGTAGCTTTTGGCCGTGTAGGAATCAAAGAAAAAGAATTAGTAGCAGTACATTCTTATACTAACCTTAGGGTTGCCTAAGAATATTGCCTGATACTTGGTAAGCTGTTCTATTAACACAGGAACCTTTTTTTCTTTTTTCCTCCAACATAGTTCTGATCTGATGGGGAGTCAGAACTTCTGGTCTCTGTTTCGAAGTTAACTTTCTAGCTTCTTTTATTAGTACAGCTGCACCTGCCAGTTCTCTCTGTCATGGTGGCCATCAAGCAGCCAATGCATCTAAATTCTTGGAAAAGCAAGCCTCTGGATAGAGTACTTGTCTTAGCCTTTGGATCAAGACCTGCAGAGTAATTCCTCCATTTCCTGATACATAGAGGAAGAAGGTATTTTTTGTGATTTAGATATTCATTGTATGAGCCTGGGTAAGAAGAGCATGCTCTATTTTTCTTTTGTTTTTTTCTGTACTTCATACAGGGTCTACAGGGTTTAACTACATTGATTGGACTTGTAATGATCCTTCCTGTTTTTCAGCCTTCCAAACCCTGGGATTATAGGCATGCATGCTTTATTTTTCTAAAGGGACCAACAGTCACTTTTAATCATTCTAGGAGCATAGAATCAGGGCTTTTTACACCCTCATAGAAAGGCTTTGCCATTAGTTCAAAATCAGGTAGACAAATCCTACAACAGCATGCCATTCCCAAGAAAGAACAAAGGTCTCGTTTAGTTTCAGGAGGGCCAGGATCACAGACTGCCTGGATCTGGTCCCTAGACAACTGCTATTCTCCAGTTGTAAGAATATATCCCAGCCAGTGAGATAGATAGCTCAGCAAAGCATCAGTTTTGCAAGTCCAGTGACAGGAGTTTGATCTCTGATCCTGCATGCCACAATGGTCCCATCCCCGGAGTGTGCTGAGCCAGTAACAGACTTTGGGCATGATGGTGCATGCCTGTAACCCTAGAGCTGGGGGGGCTGAAACAGGAGGATCACTAAGAGTCCAAGCTGCATAGCATCTTGAACAGAAAGAAAGAAAGAAAGAAAGAAGGAAGAAAGAAAGAAAGAAAGAAAGAAAGAAAGAAAGAAAGAAAGAAAGAAAGAGAAAAGAAAAAAAGAAAAGATGAGCCAACCGGATAGCTCAGTGGATATAAACAGAGTCAGGGATGGAGAGCTCTGTCCAAGCCTCATATCTGCCCCACTCCCAGGGCAAGCTGAGATGCCAATTGAGACTGGGTGTGGTGGCGCACTCCTGTAATCCCTGCACTTGGGAGAGTGAAGCAAAAGAAATCTAATCTGTGTAGTGAGACGCTGTAGACCCTGTCAATAAATATATTTATAAAAAGAAAAAGAAAAGAATGAAAAACTAAACAAAACTAAGCTGTAATCGTGAGTGTTGCCTGAGATGGACAGTTAGCTCTAGAGTCTTTTATATTACCAATGTATTTGTGTGCTTTGCTGTCATCTAAGGGAGTGGAGCACCAGTGGCCAATTTATGTACTCTCACAAGACCTCTGTCATGTCTGTGGCTCTCAGCTTAGTGCATGCCTGGCAAGGTGCACAGTACCTTAGCCTCCTTGGCTTTTAATTAGGCTAAGCACTTGGCCCAGCTTTGTAGCCCAGTATACCCAAAGCTTCATTCTGTCCAGTGTCATTTGGTTTGTCCAGCACCTGACCCAGTTAGCTGAGCCATAATGACAGGAGACAGAGAGACAAAAAGATCCCCTGCTCATGTGCATCTAGCCACAGCAGATTCAGCTCTGCCAGGCACTGGCCTCATGGTACCCTTTTTTTTTGCCTACAGCCAAAGAAAGGTGGTCATTCCCTACTAGGACAGCCTACAATATTGCCTGTGGGCCCTCATCTACCTTCCCAAATGTATCCACATTTGTCTGGGACCTTACATGCTCCAAAGATTTTTTAAAAATTTTATTTGGGGGGCCCGGCAAGATGGCTCAGTGGTCTAAAGCGCCTGCTTAGGAAAGCTTAGGTGGCTGCAGGGACTGAGGTTCGATCCCCTGCACCACATGCTGCACCAGCCTAGCCCTCAGGCCAGGCTGAACCTGTCATAAAAATAAATAAACAAACAAAAGTTCTGAAACAAGAAAAAAATAAAATAAAATAAAATAAATAAAATTGCAAAAATAATTTATTTGGTATAGGGTCACCCTATGCACTTCAGACTCACAGTGATCTTTCTGTCTCAGCCTCTCCAGCACTAGGATTACAGGTATGCTTCACCATGCCCAGTTTTACTGGCTGTCTTGGCATAGGGCTGGCATGATATGTGGCACTGGTGATCAAACCCCAGTCCTTGTGCTTTCCAGGCAGGCACTGAGACTGTTGAGCTATCTTCCTGATCCCTGCCCCAAAGGTTTTACATTGGCAAAATATTGCAGAAATTCTTCAAGAGACAGTACACACATTTTCTTTCATGTAGGATAACAGAAAAGGGTTCTGTCTTCTTATTAACACAATCCCATATGCTCCTTAAAATTAGATATTTTTTGTAAGGCTAGGTATTTAAAACAGAAAAACAAAATGATAGAGAAGGAAATAGTGGCACCTGGAGACAAACACCCATGGAAAAGTTGCACATAGTCACAGGACAGGTCAGGATGGTAGCTTGCCACGGCAATGGTGTGTTGGCCATGCGGCAAGATAACCTGGCAGCACTCTCAACCAAACTACAAACTTGCCAAATTCCTCCCACAACTGAGACAACAGGAATAAAAACAGGCATTCGCAAACTGAGCACGTTAATTTTCAAAAAAAAAAAATGTAACGAAATATACAACAAACAAATATGTGAACAAAAAGGCATACATGCTGAGTAAATGCAAGTGGCTAGAAAGATAAGCAAAGGCCTTCATTCCCCTCCCCTGTTCCTCACAGCTACAAAAGCACAGTTCTCTGTTTACCTTGAAAATAGTCTCCTGCATTCCTGGACTAAGGGAGACAGTGAATGAGAGGAAGAAAAGAGAAGGCCTTTGTGACAATTTAGAGAGAAACAAAAAATGCACCCACGTGACCCTTACCTTGACCCCCTTGCTACCTGAGCTTTCCTCTCCTGGCTGGCTCACTATAAATGTTGTTGGGTATTTTCTTTAAAAATGGCTTGCCAATTAAATACATTCCATTTTTGTGGTCCAGAACAGAGAACTGAATAAGGCAAGCTAAAAACTGTGTCAAAAGTTTATCTCAAAAGTACGGAAAGAAGGGCTAAGTGAAAAAACTGGTTCTGTAGAGCAAGCTTGAGGCACACAAAAGAGAGAAGATAAATGCAAAAAATAATAGCACAGTGGGACTGCCTGAGGCCCACTGGATCCTCATTCAAGACAGCACCCTGGCGCACTGCATATGTGTCACCACTCAGGGGCCCACTGGATCCTGACCATAGGCAGCACCCAAGTCAGGAGTGTGTGTGGAACTTCCTCCATCAGACCGACCTGGAGTGGAACCCGTAGCAGAACTCCCTACAAAGAGGCTAGAGGAAAGACAACCTAGCTGACCTAGGAGCACAACATCTTGCCAGAGTGGCACAGCAGGTTCAATTCCAAGGGGTGCAGCAGTAAAAAGTGGAGCACAGCAGGCAGACCCAAGCCACACCTACCTCTACGGGTTTAAACTTGGTATATCTGAACCTGCTGCTAAGGTAATAACTGTACTCAAGCTCCACAACAAAGGTCAGAAGACAGTGCTACACGAAAGGACAAAAAGGAGAAAAGTGTATACTCAGACACCAAGCTCACGCACAACAAATGCAGGAGACAATAGCCTAGAAGAACTTGGAAATCACACACCCAAAATCTCTGAAATAATAGCACCTGAAGTAAAGAAACAATTGCAGAAAGGTTAAAGGAAATCAGATGAGAAGTAATTTCCGAAGTAAAAAAAAAAATATAACTATAATGAAAGAATTACTAAGTGTTTTTAAAGAACACACAGATTTTAAAAAATAGAGGAAAATAGAAAAATGATGGAATCCTTGAATGAGCAATATAGGAAAGAAATAGGATGCATGAAGCAGACGTAAAGTGCTATACAGGAAATTAAAACCAAAATTACAAGCTGGCAAAACTGTTTCAATGAAAGTAAACATAGACGGTTTAGACCTTGAAGACACAGTTATAGCTACTGAAAAAGTAAGAAAAGATCTTTTAAAAACAACTAGGATGCCAGAAAAATATCTTTCAACATCTGCAATGTGATGCAAAGGTGAACAAGTGAAGACTAATAGGCATCAATGAGAAAGAAAGAGTCAATATAAATGATATGAAAAGAATATGAACAGAAGTTATAGCAGAAAGCTTCCCAAATATGGGGAAACAATCTGACATTCAGTAACTGAAGCATATAGAACTCCGGACAACATGAAGCCAATTAAAACCACACCCAGATATATAATAATCAAGATCCCAGAAATTCAGCACAGGAACAGTCTACTAAAAGCTACTAGACAAAAGAAACAGATCACATTTAAAGGAAAATCCATCAGAAAAATGGCAGATTTCTCCAAACAAACTAGCAACAAGAGCAAGGGGGAAAGTACCACAAGTCTTGCAAGAAAACAAATTCCAACCCAGACTGATAAACCCTGCAAAAGTCTCTTTCAAGTTTACTGGAGAAGAGCAATACTTCCATGAAAAAGAACAACTAAAGAATTTCATAAGGACAAAAGCAATCCTACACAGGCTATTAAAGATATTCTAGAGAGGGATCAAAATGACCACAGCTACATGAATGAGAATGCAACTAACTCACCAAATAGAGCAAACGATTAAGCACCAGAGAAAAAGAGGTATATAATAGCAGTCTTTCAGTTATGCTTTCGTACACAGCAACAACATATTTCCATCAGTGCACTCTACAAATGGACTTCTACACATATGGGCCATGAGTCTGTCTGGATCTACAGGGTGGATATCAAGGAAATACCAGTAGGTCAGTCCCACAAAGCAAACCTGGTCACCTGTAAGTGTCATGAACACTGTCCACGTCCACTATATACTAGAACTTTGTGTGATATCCTATCCTCAAACTATTAGAAGTGCTGGTCATATATTTATTCTTTCTTATGTTTTATTCTTTTTTTTTTTTTTTTTTTTTTTTTGGTGGGACCGGGGTTTGAACTCACAACCGTGCACTTGCCAGGCAAGCACTTGTGCCACAGAGCTATCTCCCTAGCCCCTGTTATGTTTTATTCTTAATAATTTTTTACTATTATGAAAACTTTTTAGTTGATGTTTATATATATATTAATCTTTTCAAATACTATATGAGTACTCTGAATTGTTTACAGATTTGTATATGTACAAATGATACACAACATTTTGGTCTCTTAGACTCAGAATTTAATTTTAATTTTGGAATATTGTTTTGATATACTTAATTTACTTTTTAATTAATTAATATTTAATTAATTTTCTGAATATTGTTTAGTTTTTTATGATTTATACTGTATCTTTGACTTACAATCTACTTATAAGACATAGTGTGATAATCCCTCCTAGTATTCAAAACTTCAAAAAATCTGTTTCTATTTTCCCTTGACTTCACATTAGTTCTTTCTTGTTTTTCATATATATATATATATATATATATATATATATGAAAAAATATGTCTATAACCTGACATATTATTGATATCGTCTTGTGGAAATCTTCAAAGACTTTTTGAGTGCATTCATCTAATATAATTATATTTTACATAGTCCTGCATAACTACCATTTTGATAGCTCTTTATTCTTTATCCAGGACCATATAGCAACTTCTCTTTCCTTCTGGATTATGGTCTTTGTTATTTTCTATATGCTACATCTGGAGGTATTAAAATACTTTGAGTTGTATAAGTGGAAAAATTTTACTTTTGGTTTTCAAAGTTATATTAGCTAAATATAAAATTCAATGAGGACAATTTTTTTTCCTTTAAGTCCTTTGAATTAGTCTAGTTTCTTTCCCACTTGCTCTTTTTGTCTAGTGTAGAATAAGATGCTCTTTCATTTTCTTCTTCCATAGCTGATTTTTAATGTATATGCTTCAGTGATTTTTTTCTTTGCAATTAGTTTTGGACAATTTCATTTTTGTTTATCTTGGTATAACTTTATTCATGTTTCTTGTGCAAAAGGTTCATTTTTTCTTGGAAATGTGGTGCTGTAATTTCAAGTAAATTTAGAAATTTTAAGTCTTTAAATATGTATTGTCTGCCCCTTTCTACTTTGAAAATTCTAATTATATGAATACAAGTGTCTTGATTATGGTACAAAGTGAACTATTACATGACTGATTGGTAAATTCTTATTTCTATTTTAGACAAGTTTGTAAATAATTTTTATAATGTACAACCTAATATTAATCTCACTCTGAGAATTCATTTCAGAATTATTTCTCTGAAATTCTCTCTACATTTATATCTTTCACATTTCTATATGTGTCTACAATTTTAATATGCTATAAATTATTGATTTTCAATAACATTAATAATCAGAAAAAAATTAAATATATTTAAAAATAAGTTTAAAAAATATAACAGCACTCCTATGCCTAGCAGAAAAGGGTAGGCTCCCATGAAGAGTCAAAATAGGAGCCTCTCACAGTATCTCTTTTTTGTGTGTCATCCACATCTCTGGAGTATTCATGAGAGTTTCCACATCTAGCATCTGGGAAGTTATTTGGTACTATCCTGAGATCTTTTAATTGACAGAGCCAGCATATTTCCTCACACAGCTTTTTAACCTCCTATCTCCTATCTTAAGTTAACACCTCCAAACATTTCTAAACTTCTCCCATAGGGCGGGTTCCAAGGCTTCTGAACCATGTGACCATGTATATACAACAACTCTACTTCTCCTGTACCAAAATACATCTTACTTTCTTGTCACTGACACACAAAACCTGACTCCCACAACTTAAAGAAGGAATATCTTATTTTGGCTCAGTTTGTAGAGGCTTCAGTCCATAGTCAACTAGTTCCAAAGCAGGGCAGCATATTAGATCAGAATGGACGAGAAGGATCACTCAAGCTGTGGTAAGAGGAAACAGAGAGAGATGAAGGAGGCGTGGAGGAAAACAGATTCTTGCAGCACATTCTCCCTGTGGTTCTGTTGCCCAGCAAGTTTTTACTGTCCAAGTAACATTTAGCCAGAAACTCATGCATAGACTGTACCACTCATAAGTATTATGCACTTGGTATCCAATGACCATCCAGAAGTCCCACCATTGAGCACCTGAGGCTTTTGGGGTATATGTAAATATAAACCATAACAATCTAGGTGGGAAAGTTCAAGCCTAGGTTAGGCTAGGCTTTGAATATTTTGCAAATAATCCAGGGAGGTTGAGATATGGGTTACTCTTTCAAAGTCTACAATCTAGCACAGTTTAGAAGAAACATTCAACTGAGACATTGGAAAAACTAAGTCATACTTCCTCATCATACCCATAGCTCGATTTGTTATATTCTTTCTTCCTCTAAGTTCTGGTCCCCCATTAGCCTTTTTCTTTTCATTAAGTGGCACCTTCTTCCAGTTACTCTAGCCCAAAAATTTCATATTATTCTTGAAATTTCCTCCTATCTCTGTTATTGTCTCTATTTCCCTTTTATAGTTTGTGTCCAATCTATTAGCAAATCCTGTCAGGTTAGCATTCAATATATCCAGAATCAGATAATTTTTATTTTTATTTATTTTTTCCTCATTCACTTTATTGAAAACCAATAATTATATAGCATATTAAAATTGCAGACAAATATTGGAATGTAAAAGATATAAGATGTAGACAGGGTGAATTTTAGAGAGATATTTCTGAAATGAATTCATAGCATGAGATTAATAGTAGATTGAACATTGTAAATAAATTGTTTACAAACTTGAATATAACAATGAAATTTTAAAAAACAATGAAATGTGTGTAAACCAAAAATGAAGAAAGTATTTACAGATCAGTCATATAATAGCTCCTTCTGTGCCAAAACTAAGAAACTTATATTCATTTAATTAGAATTCTCAAAGTAGAAAGGGGTACACAATAAATATTAAAAGATCTGAAATTAGTTGAAATTATAGCACATTTCCCCCAAAAAAGGAACCTTTTGCACAAGACATTTGAATAAAAGAATCTGACAATTTTTAACCATCTCTATAGTTGTCACCTCAGTCTAAAAGACCATTATCCTTTGGTTGTGTGTTCTGCTCTAGCTGTCAGCTATTGCCTTATAATTCCCAAATAACATTAAAATGTCAGTTGCTTACAATAAGCATGCATTTTTCTTCCAAACAACATTCCCTTTACTTACTCAGTGAAATAGAAGCATCTAAGGCACCTCTTCCTCAGACTGAGAGTCAGGTTTGTATCTTCTTCATGTATGTCACTGTAGGATATGGAGGCAGCTATGATATTTTTCCTGGAATATGCCAGGTGCTCAAGGGGTCACACCAAATCACACATATATTTAAAATCTTTGGTCATATCATACCCACTGGCATTTCATTGGGAACAGCTAGTCACATAACCATATTCAACATCAATATGATATTAAAATATATTATGCTTATTCTAGAAGTGATTACTACAGGCCCAAGACAAGCGGATGGACTAAAAAATCCTACAATAGAAATAAAGTGAAAAGTTCAAAAGAAAAGTCCAATTTCTCATGTACCCTACCTGCTCTTCTCTTTTGTTTTTTTCTCATCTTGTTCAGACATCATTTTTTTTCAGAGGTATCTTTACTGTATTTTTTTTTTTGGCAGAACCAAGGATTGAACTCAGGATGTTGCACTTGCCAGGCAGGCATTTGTGCCCCTGAGCTATCTCCCCTGACCCCATAGCATGTATTATTGACGCACTGTGAATTTTGCTTAGTTTGTTGTCTGTATTTTTTGTTTCCTTTTATTATTATTAATATTTTCTTTTTTTTTTTTGAAACAAGGTCTCACTATATCATCGAGGCTGGCCTTTAACTCATGGCAAAACTCCTGCTTCAGTTTTCAGAGTTCTGGGATTATGTGTGTGTGCGGGTATGCCTAGGTTAATTTTTAAAATATCTATTAGTACACATTTTCAGTACATAATGATTACATTCATTGCATGGAGTTGGAAGAAGTGCATAATTCATCTCAATTCTTTTTACTTTCCCTCTCACTTCCTCCTTTACATCTTCTTCCCCTTCCTCTCTCTCCCTTCTCTCTTGTCTGCTTTCCATTTGCAAAAATTCTACCTCCTTATTTCCTTTATCTATATCTCATTTTGCTTTACAAAGTACAAAGTCACTGATAGCAAATACTTTCACCTGATTTCCACATTCCTTGTTTTAGTTATATTCTCACTGCTGAGACAACATACTTGAGGTAGGAAAGGATTATTTCATCCTATAGTTTATATAGATTTCAGTCCATAATTGGTTGTCTCTAAAGCATGTTGGCATGGCAAAGGGACACGGCAGAGTACCCAAGAGACAGTCAATCTGCCTACCATTTTCCCTTTCTATACTATCCAGATGACAGGCCTATTGGTTGGTGTGACTCATACCCAGGATCAGATTTTCCATTACCCACACCAAGAACTGTGTTAAGCCAATCCGTAGCCTAATCCAATTATAGACACTTAATCTATATTCACATACTCTAGATCCAACCAGCTCTGAAAAATACCTTCTATTAGTGTATGAGACTTTTAGAGGATGACTAGATATAAGCCAGAATGTCAGAAAAGTAATGCTATGCCTAGCTCTAGATTTAACTTTCCCAAAGTCTGGAAGTTTCTTGTCTTTCTCAGGGATAGCCAGATACCATGGAAGTAGTCTGAGTATTCTGTGACCACCATGATGCAAAAAAGCTCAACCTAACTACGCAGGAAGGCCAACAGACCCGAGGTCCCAACAGAGAGCTGTAGTAAAGCCATTCTGACCATGTTGAATCTATCCAAGCAAAGGCTTCAGGCAGCATGGAGCAGAGGCTACTCCCTGACACTCTGTTGGGATTCTCCACTCATAACTCTTGAACAAGGAAAGTGACTGTGGCTTTAAACCCTTAAGCTTTGTGGAGATTTGTAACAGTGGAAATGTGAAACAATAGAAAGTGGGTAGCAAGAAGCAGTTCAGTATACTGCCAAGTGTGTTAACTTTGAATAAAAGCTGCCTGTATGCCCGTTGTATGACCTTAAACATGTAACTGAATCTCCCCACTTCATTTTTTTTTTTGCCTTTTAAACAGAATTACTGATATTTCAAATCAGCATTGTGATGATTAGGTGGATACTTGCAAAGGCTTGGCACTTAGGAAGTGCTATGTAAGTACTAGTCATTATTGTCATGCTGCTGCTCCTGCAGTTCATACATAATTTCCATTATAGATCAAAAACATTTACTTTCTTCTATCCCTGGAGTCCCTGAAGAACAATACTAAAAATACTCAAGTAGGAAACTATAAAATTTTTTCCTAAGACTCCAGCCTGGGTCTTTTGCATGTAGCATGCACTCGAAAGTTTTGATTGAATTGAAGACCCCAAATCATTTCTGGCTGGCAGAGGAAAGAACTGGAGGATTACCACCCCCAACTGTGTCTCCAGCCAACTTTGCTCTGCTTTCCATTTTGCATATACAAATGTTCAAGTTGCATTCCTCAAGCACCTGTCCACAGGCTGTCATGGGTGCAGGGGGAAAATACAGCTGAAAAACCCTCTGGAAGGCAAGAGAGGCCGACTTGGAGAAAGGTAATACCCACAGATAATCCACAAAGTGGATAATTTATGGGTGGAAGCAAGGACTGACTTTATTAAATTACTATTTCCTCAGCACTCTCAATGGCCTGAACACTTCATGGAGCTTCTTCAAGTTCTTACCCCTGATACAGAAGAATAACATAGCTCTGGGAGGATTAGTTTTAATGTAAGTATTTCCACGTTTCTTGTCACTTTTATGGAAATGCAAGCTGCCAAGCCTGCAGGGAGGTGGGTGTTGAGTGTTTGTCTTACTAATCTGTAAATCAGCATAGTGCAGTCTGTTCCCAGGTAGTAGGAGGCAAATGGAAGAAAAAGTGGGGCCTCTGAAGAGTATCGTACAAAGAGAGGCTGACAGGCTCTTGGGGAGGTAGAGCGGACATGCACATCCCCCACACCAGAAAAAGAGGGAAGCATCATAAAAAAGATGAAGGCAACCACAAATCTTACCCCTGCCTTTTCTGATTCTTCCTTTTCCTACTACCTACCTACACTTCTCTCATTTTTTTACTGTTTTCCTCCTACCCTGCCAACTTTTCTAACCAGTTGACACATACCTCTTCTGGTTGGCACTGTCCAGTCCCAGAAAAATAACCCCTCTTCCTCTGTGCTTTTCCCTCATGTATTTGAAAGTGCTCTGTCCTTGGAGATGGAAGGCAATTCTAATTGAAGCCACTAATGCACGCCAGAATGAGATAAGCAAGAAAGATCCACCTCTGAGGGAGTCACGTCTGAGTGAGGATCTGAAGAACAGAGGCAGATGAATAAGGAAAGTTCTAGAATCCAGCTGCTGTCTGGAAAAGTAGCACAAGAAGAAGTGGGCAGTAGTTTGGCGAGTTCCTGAGCTACTAGGGTTTGCTCACCCACACTGGGGAGTTGCGATTGAACACTTATGGCCTCAGGGTGCTAGAGAGGGTCTGGAGTCAACACGTGCTGGCTGTTGGGTAACACAGTGAAAGGAGGGTATGGAGTGTGGTGGCAATAGGGGGAAAAACAACAAGCCCACTCCCTGGGAAGCTACCAATTGCTGTGTCATTTAGCTCTCTGTGCGTTCCAACAGGGGCACTGCCTGCCCTGTGCACGATGTTGCAAGGAACTAAAATAGCCTCTGGTAACTGCAAGATCTGTTTATATAGTTCCGGCCTTCACACCACCTGTGAAGTTACACTCATCAAGCAATCCTTTCTAAAGAGTGAATTTGCTCTTCCTCTAAAGGGCTCATGGGCCAGAAAAAGGCTGATGATTTTCCATACTTAGCTCTTTAGTATCATGCTGTCTGTCTTTCCCCTCCTCATAGGACTCCTACACTACCAACCAGGTCCTGCCCTCCCTAACCATGTCCTGAGGCTCAGAACCCTTCTCCATGCCCTCCTTTCAGCAAAGCTTGCTTGTCCTCTCCCCTAGCTGCTCTCCTTATATTTGCTAACTAATGTGAGTTAGCTCCAGAAATTTTAACTCTTTCTAAGTGCTACAGATAAAGACTTCCATGTTACTGAAAGCTAATATAGCAGGTGACTTGTCCCAGGTAACATATTTTCATTATCATGGGAAAAGATTAAGTTCTTTAACACAAAATATAATTGACTGAATTTTAGGCGGTCAGGCCACAACAGAGGCTACTTTTCATCCATGAAGACTTTCCCTGATAACTTGCCCCAATGATCCATGCTGGCAACTACAAAATCTTGTCTACTATCAGTCCTATGCCTGTAGAGTAGGAATTAGAGACTCAAACACTGACTTAGTGACTAACCAGGTAGGTAGATAACTGAAACAAACCCAGTGGGTGAGACAGGCTGGTCTGTGTGACAAATGGGAGAGCAAATGCCCAGTTGTGATATGAAATAGCAACACTAAGACAGATAATAAACTTCAATTGAAAGCACCCTCAATGATGGATAAACAAAAGAAGGTAATGGGACATAGGTGAATCAGAGAGTGAATGTATTTTTTTAAACAGGATAACTGCTTATTCTAGCCTTTTCTTGCTCCATGTCTAGACTTGGTAGAATGTCCAAGATTTCAAGAGAAGCCAAAAGAACTGATGGATTTTTCAATGCAAAATCTCCAGCGTTTATGATATTGAGAATTGAACACAAGGCCTTCTCATTGACCTACAACCCTTGCCCCTCCCCCTTTAAAGTTTGAGACTGTTTGGATAAGTTGGGTATGGTGGGCTTCAATTTCTGATCCTACTGCCAGTCTCCTAGAGTGCGGGATTATAAGCAGGTATCATTGTGCCTGGTTTAAAATCTCCAGCTTTCAATGATGTTAAGTAACTGAAAAATAACATTCAAATATTAAACATTTCTTTGGAAAGAAAAGCATATGTAGTGGTGGATACATTGTGTCCACTTTGTTGGATCCCTAGATTCTACACTCTGGGCTATAGGGTGCCCTGCCCTGTGGGGAGGGCCCACCACAGAGTGACTCAGCACAAAAGAGCATATGAAGGGGTTGAAAGAGGATTCAGCAGTGTTTCACTTCCTTAGAGGAACTTCAGTCTTCGCAGTCAGCTTGGGCTTTGTCTCCTGGCTGCCAGTGCAAACTCTTCAGCCTCAGGCCTGGGTCCTTCAGTTTTCCATCTCAGGACTCTTCAGCTTGCATCACAGATTCTTTAGCCTTCTGTTGCAGACCTAATGGCCAACGGATAGACTTGCACAAAATCACTGCAGTGAGTTTCAGATCTTAACATTGAATCCTTCAGTCTCAGGTGTGCAGACACTCTCTGCACTCTTCCTCATCTGACTCTGTGGCTGACCATAGTCAGCCAATATTATAATTTCTTGAACATTTGTACACCTTGTGTTATATTTTTACTTTTTATTACATCTGTTTCTCTAGTAAAAATATGACTTAAAAAGAATATGAACCACTTACTATAACTTCTAATGATCCACTAGCGACATTTTTGCTTCCTGTCCCCACAACCTTATGCTCTGCTGGACTAGAAGTCCTAGTCCAGGGGTGGGGGAAACTTGTACTAGGAAGCACAGCAATGATATCATTGAACTGGAAACTAAGATTTCCCCCCTGGTCACTTTGGTCTCTTTCATATCTCTGAGGAAATGTTGAAAAGGGAGTCACAGTGTTGTCAGGGGTGATTGACCCAGACTATCAAGGAAAAATTGGATTACTACTCCACAATGGAGGAAAGAAAAAATATATATGTAGTATAGGAGATTCCTTGAGGTCACCTCTTAGTATTGGCATTCCCCATTATTAAAGTGAATGGGAAGCTACAACAATCTAATACAGGGACAATGACAAAAGGACCAGAGCCTTGAGAAATAAAGATATTGGCCATTCCAGCATGGAAAGAACCAAGGCCTGCTCAGGTATTTCCTGAAGGCTAAAAAAATATACTATGGTTAGTAGAAAAAAAAAAAAGGCTCCAGACATCAGCTACAATCCCATGATCAGCTACCAAAAAGATGACTATAATTATATTATTTCACCCCTATATATATGATTCTCTTATAATACAGTGTGGATAAATTTAGGACCAATTCTTAATAATTAAGCCTGTGTTAATGTTGAAGCATAAGCATCAAGCAAAAAAAAATTACCTTCTATTATGGTAAGGGTATAAGTGCATTTCCATTTGTATGCAGGATAGCTATAAAACTGTTAGGTACAATTATATGCATATTTCTGTATCTGGAGATTAATTAAAAATGTCTAGTTACTAAGTTGACAAGGGGTGGATTGCAGTGGTCAATAAACTGTGTCGTCTTGGCTGGATCACCTAAGCAGTTTCATACTCTGAGTTGTAGGGGACCCACCCTGTGAGGCAGGGAGGGCCTGCCCCAGAGTAGCTCAGCACAAAAAGTGTATATAAAGGGGTTGAGGTCGGATTCAGTGTTCCACTTCCTCAGAGGAACTTTAGTCTTTGCAGTCAACTTGGACTCCCATCTTCTGACTTCCAGTGCAATCTCTTCAGCCTCTGGCTTAGATCCTTCAGCTCCATTCAAGATTCTTCAGCTCTCATCACAGATTCTTCAGCCTTCTGTGGCAGGCCCATCAGCCAACTGATACAGAATTGCATGAAACACTGCAATGAGCTCAGACCTAAGACTGAATCCTTCAGTCTTAGGTATGCAGACACCCTTTGAATGCTTCCTCATATGACTCTGTGGCTGACCATCATAAGGCAGTCCTGTAATTTCTTATACATTTGTACATTTTAAGTTAGATCTGTTCCTTGTATTATATCTGTTCCTCTAGTAAAACCCTGACTAATACAGAATATCTTAGGAAAGTTTCCTATGGCAGGACTGCCCCTGCTGGAGAGCATCAGAATATACAACCCAAGCCATTAAATGAGCCCAGAACTCTTTTTAATTAATGGTAAATTGATTTTCTCTCTATAATGATAGAGATGGATTATAGATATAGATGTAGAGATACATATGTAGACAAAGATATAGATATAGATCATATTTGTGGTGTACAGTATGAGATTTCACTACTTATATACAAGTGTTCAGATAAGAGCTATTGGAATCACTTGATATATGCATCATTTTTTGTAGCGAAACATTTTCTTTATTAGCTATTTTTAATTTTTTGATTCATTATTGTTAACTATAGTTAACCTACCATTTTATCCAGTCACTACAAGTTGTTTTTTCTATCCAGTTACTTCTCAGTATCCATTAATAATCCGCAATCGAAGAGGCCTCTCCCTACCACTCTTATCCACATTAACTTTGAGTCTATGCTCTCCTCCTATAAGATCAAATTTTAAAAATTTCACACATGAATGAGATTATGCTGTACTTGTTCTGTGCCTGGGTTGTTTCATTTAACTTACATTTTTGAATCTACCCATGTTATCTTAAATGACAGAATTCCATGTTTTTGGTGAGCCCAAACTACTTAGAACATACTAATTGTATGTTCATTAATAGAAGAGTGAGAGGATCTCTACATGGAGACAAATTTCTTCATCTCTTAAGAAAATCTCGTTAAATGTTTGAATAAGGCAATTGAATGGAAAGGTCTTGAGATTTAGCCAATCACTAAATTGAGACAGTATTTATCTATGGAAGGACTCCCTGCTTGGCAGATTAGCCATGGAAATTATAAAGTCTGACTCCATTTCTTCTGAAATTCAATATACTCTTGAGTACTACATGACAGTAACTCACATGGAATGGATATAAAAAGTACTAGCCAATGGAACTTCCAACCAAAGAACCATGACAAGATGTGAAATATGGAGAAAAGATAATTCCAAAAACCAATGCTCTTGTGAAACTTTGGGAGAACAGAAGTGATATCCACTGATAGTTTGGTCTAATTAATAGATATTGGAAAGAATTTGCTTGGGGGGTACCTATGCACATGTTTTCTCTAAAATGTATTCACGTGATTCACATATATAAACAGTCCCATGGAAAAACTCTTCCCTTTTCACCACTTACTTTCTTTCTTTCTATTGTTTTCATCTTTAAACTATTATTTACTGAATTGTCTCTGTACCAGGCACTGTGCTAGTCATTGAGCATAAAGCAGTAATCAAGACTTCTACCATCCCTATCTTCTGGAACTAATGTTGTTCTCATTAGATTCTGAGAAGGGAATTCATGTGATACAACCTGTGACACATATTTGAACCTACAGAAGTTTTTCAGTACATACCTTTGGAAATTTGACCATATTCTGAGGTCATCACACAATATTAAGAGATGTAAGAAAAAAAAAAAAAAAAACAGCCCTGGAATCAAGCTCCCATTTGAATAATTGCTCTGCAATTGCTTTAAGTGTGACTTTGGGCAAACTACTGATAAATCTTTATGCTTCAGCCTGAATTAGTATTTTCGTTTAAAATAGTATAGTAGTGGTAGTAGTAGTAGTAGCAGCAGCAGCAGCAGCAGCAATAGTAGTAGTAGTAGTAGTAGTAGTAGTAGCAGTAGTAGTAGCCATAGTCGTAGTAGTAGAAGTACCTACTTTATAAAGTCCTGTGCTTATCAGAGGGATTGGTGCATAGTCCTCAAGAACAGTAGATTTCCTCCTTTGAACTTATCATCTGAAAATGATGCCAATTGCATTTATTCCATTTATATGCACTTAAAGACAGTGTTTCGTGATGCAGGTGGGCAATCCTAATCCACACATTGTGCTTGATTTCTCTTTGCAGACCTTTATTACTGTCCTGGACACATTTAGTAAAGCTTCAAGAACTTTGTCGATTGACATGGTAGACTGTCTACTTCTCTACTCAAAGGCATTCTACTTATTGCTTGAAATTAGCCATGATTGCGATATTTACACCACAGAAACTGACAAACATTAAAAATGACAGCCTCCAGGGGCCAGAGAGATAGCTCAGCAGCACAAGTGCCTGCATGGCAAGTGCAAGGTTCTGAGTTCGATCTCTGCTACCACAAAAAAAAAAAAAAAAAAAAAGAAAGAAAGAAAGAAAATGAGAGGGTTTTGTTTGTTCTGTTTTGTTGTGCTTTTTTTTTTTGTCTTTTTGAGACAGGGTCTTACTGTGCAGTTCAGGCTGGCCTTGAGAAAAAATGAGAGCTTTTAACCCCTGATCAAAGAGGTAGCTGATAAACATTCAGCACTACACCACTGTTCAGCATTAGATAAAAGTCTACTAGATCATCTGGTTGATTCTTGAGGGCTGAGACTAAGGTTGAAAAAGGAGTACCTGAGCTTGAAAATAAAAAAAAAAAATTACTCTAAATGTGGTACAATGCCAGGAGTGGTGGTATGTACCTGTACTCCCACCATTTGGGAGGCTGAGTCAGGAGGATAGTAATGAGACTGAGGCCTGCCTGGGATACATAGGTAACCTCAACTACACAGAGACAGTCTGTGTCAAAAAAAAGGTGGTAAAATTAAATGCAGACTCAGAACGTTATCTTAAGAGCTTGCGTCATTCTATCCACTGTCCTGCCCTTCCTTTACTTGAGTACACAATACTTATCTATCATTTGCTGTTCTCAAGATATTTTTTAGAAATACACAAAATCTGAGGCTTCCAGTCATTAAGAGAAGAAAAGGATAGTGTCTAGAGGAGAAGAAGATGATGGCAAGGGAAGATAATGTGGCAGGGGAGGACAAGGTTGAAGTATGTTATATGCATCTATCAAAATGTTGCCCATTCATAATGAAGCCTACTATTCTCTAAAATTAACATGTACTAATGAAAAATCCTTGGTTTCATGGAATATACATATAAATAGAGGCAAGAATAAATGATAATTAAGCATACAGTACTTTAAATAAGAAGTGTTCATTCAAAAAATAAAGCAGATAGCATACAGGAAATATTTTGAGGTAATGGAGTCCTGAAAAGCCACACTGAAAAATTATAAAAGACTCAAGGAAGTGAACAAACGCTAACACTCTTCTTCCATAGTGTAAGAGCTGTTTAGGCAAAGAGAGTTCGCAAACTTCCATCTCAAGCTCATACATTGAGCCATTTACTCATTCATGCAGAGCCTACTGAGTCAATGCTTAATGCCAGGCACTGTACTTACTAAGGACAAAATAGCTGCTGATATTACTGTGTGCTCACCGTGCACCAGGCACTGTTCCCAGCATTGAGGGTGCTTTTACTCATTTACCCATCATAACCTCCCCAGGAAGCAAGTTCAAATATTATCTCCATTTCACATAAAATGAAACTTACAGAAAGGCATAGACATGATTAAGTCATCCAAAAAGCTCTTAGACAGATAAGGAAAATCACAGTATAAATAAGTGTAAAATATCCTGATAGTAGCCATAACACAGAAGGGTCTTATTTCAACCTGAAAGTTTGGAAATGGTAGACAAGAAAAGTTTCTCAGAGGACCCCATTGTTTTGCAGTAGGGATATTAAAAGAAACAGTTTTCTGTTGAATTAATTATAAGGTTGTTGTGAAGCACACTGTCCACTGCATCTCATAATATCCTCTTTTCTTTTTTTTTTAGTTTAAACTTTACTTATTTATTTATGTTATTGTCGGCTTAGCCTGCCTTGGGGGTGGGACTGGCATAGCGTGTGGTGCCGGGGATTGAACCTCAATCCTTGCAGCTGCTTAAGCTTGCCTAAGCAGGTGCTCTAGACCGCTGAGCTATTGTGCTAGTCCCAATATCATTTTTTCTGAGAATCTTCAGTAGATATTTCTATAAACACCATGGGGAAAAATGGCATCCTGTGTGTCATTTTAAAATGTCTAGGAAGTACTGAAGTGGGAGTTCTAGAACTTATCAGGTTCCTATCCTTGTCCGAGCTTCCAGAAATCTTAGAAACAAACTTCTTGTCTTCCTGTCTTGAAACAGAAAGTTTTTTAACAGGCAATTTTCTAGTTGAATCTCTAGGTGAGATTTTGCTTCTTTTGCTAACTCTGATGTTTTTGATGCTAGGTGCTTGTTTTTGTTTTTGTTTTAGTAGTTTTATCCTTTGTATGCATTTTGAAAACCACTACAAATATTTATTAGAATAAGCATGCTGGGGCTGGGGAGATAGCTCAGTAGAATAAGCACTTGCCTGGCAAGCACAAGCTCCAGAGTTCAATCGCCAATAGCAGAAAAAAAAAGAATAAGTATGCTATAGGTAATAGGTTGCTATCATTTTCCCTTATATGTGGATTCATTTTGCACAGGTTCAGTTACCCTTGGTCAACTGTGGTCTTAAATTACAGTATGTATATGTGCACATATATGTTACATGTATAGAAAAGGTTCTTATAGTATTTTGACAGTTGTTCTATTTAATTACTAGTCATTCTTATTGCTTTCTTATGATGCCTAATTAACAAATTAAACTATCCTTTGCACATATATATGACAAGGAGTTTGCTGCTATCTGTGCTCTCAGGTGACTGTAGGAATATTTGGAATATTTCTCCACAGATAGAGGGGGACTAGTATAAATGTAAAAGACACTAGACACCATCACACTATAGTGATACCTGCATACTGTGTTCATAGCAGCAATATTAAAAATAGCTAAGCTTTGAAAACAATGTATACGGTCATCAACAGATGGATCAATGAAAAAAATCTGGTATATATGCACAGCAGAATATTACCCAGTGATAAAGAAATATACAACAATGGTGTTTACAGGAAAATGGATGGAACTTGAAACCATAATGTTAAGTGAAATGAGTGAGACATCACAGGTTAAATATTACATCAATTAACTTTACATGGAGAAACTAAAACATAAATAAATAAATAAATAGATAAATAAATAAATAAATAAATAAATAAATAAATAAATTGTAGAAAGCAAATAGGCATACTTTTGGAGATGAGGAAGGGGATCAGAGAGCAGAGGGATTAAGCAGATTGAAAATAATCAAGATATATATGTGTACCAGTATCTCAAAATAAATATAAGTATTGTGTTTTGAAATCATGCACTAGTGAAAGAAAATCTTAAAGATGAAGCTAATCTTACAAGGGTGAATTTATCAGGTAGACAAAGAGAAAAGATATTGGACATAGTATGTGTTGAAGTATATTTTACATGTCTCTACTTGGTAATCTGAATAACTAGTTTGAAAATAACATGCAACATAACAGCTATTGTTAATTTCTTATCATGTTGTTTTGAAATTATGTATCATTTTTATTGTTTTATTCTCATTTTTTATTCCCTTTAAAATAAGAAAGATGCAAAGTCATGACAATAATGGTGTGCAATAGAGAAAATAAATTGTCAAGAGAGTGACTCAAAGCAGAACCTCAGTTCCACACGTGACAAGTTTTATAACTTTCTAACTGTATCTATGCTTTCATTTATTTTCTATAAAGTTAAAATAATAGTTCTCCTATCTGAAGGAATTGTGAAGATTAGATTCATTCATATACCCAGAAATATTTATTGAGGATCTTCCACATGCGTGGCACTCTGCTAGACACAGGGAACAGAGTGGTACATAATGAGATTATGGTCTTTATCGTCTTGTAGTGTACAATGGAAGTAAAATATGTAAGGTGTTCCACTTGCATTACAAGCCCAATAGCTAAAAAGAATACCATAAAAATAAAATATAAAATAATATAAATATAGCCACATATACAGGACAAGAAACTTCTTGGAATTTCTTGGCTGAGAAGTAGCACGGGGAAAGGGATGGCAAGAGATGTTGCTGGAAAACTATGTAGGGACAGGAGGGCAGTTATTCTAAAAGTCTAAGTGTTGGGTCACCATTATTTTGACAGAGAAAGGCAAATAGAGAGAGAGAAAGAGACAGAGACAGAGAGAGAGACAGAGAGAGAGGAGGAGAGAGGAGGAGGAGGAGGAGAGAGAGAGAGAACCTTGCTGGAGGGAGGCAATTTGTTAATTTTGAAGAAACATTTCGTTGGCAACCCTAATTCAGGAACCTCTTGTCTCTCAGGAGCTATTCCCATTCCCAATTTCTTTTCCTCAATGAAATTTCCTACTCTTAACGTCTGTGTTTGCTGTGAATTTGTTCTGCAGTTTCAGAGAACACAAACTTGGTGAATCTGAGATCAAACATTTACCTTGTATCGTCTTGGAGCTTCCACAAGATCTTTGGAATGAGTTTACACACTGACACTAGAAAGACAATTGGGCTAAGCAGAAAATCATTTTTTAAACTGACCCATTTAAATTATTTTAAAACAATACAACACATTAAATTTCCCTTACACCTATGGTTCAGTTATATCGACACAGTGTAAGACCAAATAGCCTCCTGCCCAGAAGCAGGGGCTTGCAAGGAGATGCTGAAGACACACGAGGTGAATGCTACAGAACAGAGTTCAGCCATCCTACGTCACAGATCTTCTAGCTGAACATACTCCAGAGCTTTTCTTTGCAATTTGAAACATTTTACAGACGTTGTTCAAAATAATTTTGTTTCAGACACTAGATTTCTTCAACGATGTTCAGCTCCATAAAATTTGCATTTCTATCTGATATATTAAAAAAATAATTCCTACTTTTGTATTTTAGCGGGGCGGAAGTAGTGGAAAAAAATAAAGCTATCAAATTTCTGTAAAGCTTCAGAAAAAGGAGAGGAAACAAATCATTTAGGCTGTGCTCGATGGTGGTTTCTGCTTTTCTGTCTGAGGGCGTGACTTCAAAATTTAAATCCATAAACCACACTTATGGCACTACAGTGATTAGTACTAATTTTTTAAATGATAAAAGTGAAAATATCCCATAGTCATAAAAATGGTCAAAAGGATTTTTTATTGCTTGTCTGTCTTTGCCCCTTACCAAAAATATACAAAATGAACACATAACTGGGACAGTAACTCTGCTGGTTGTGCCAATTGATACATCTGCTTGTCCCTATGCAGGTTTAAGGGAAAGACATTAGGTTTCCTTAGTAATGTTATAGACGTAGTCAGTGTGTTCATGCCAGCTTATTTGAGGTCCTGTAATCCTCTGAACGCATGAAAGGAAGCACGGCTGTAATTTTCCAACGGCTCACATAGGAACACTTTCAGCTACCACAGAAACTACAAAGGAAGGAAAATTACATTTACTCCAATATTCATGTGTCAGGATTTTAAAGTGCTCCTCCTTCCACACAGCTCCAGAGTGGTTATAATGTGCTAGAGGCTGCTATGTTTTTTGGCATGAGCTCTCACCAACTGAGGATCCTGAGGAAGGTAATGGATTGGTCCTGGAGGACTCATGAAAGGAGATAGTCCCATTGGATGGAACATTTGTAGTCCAAAACCTGGATGTGGTGGGGGCAACCCCTGAGGGCAATGGCAGAGCAGTGTTCGCCATTGCTAGGGAGTCCCTTGGGGTCAGGTTCAAGTAGTTGGCTGAGGCTTCTTTTGCTGCCCCTGCAGGAGGAGGAGGAAGAGCTCCTGGCACTCCTGGAACAGGCTATAGATTGATCCCAGAGTCTGTGGTTCCTTCTTTCTCATTTTCTTTCACCCTAGATGCCTGAGATCTTCCCCATTTCACTTTGAGTCTGAGTCACAAGGCAGACTGTGGGAGTGGCTGCCAAGAAATCCTTTAATAAATTCACTGTCAGTGGTCAAAACCAATATATTGGCCTTTGCCTTCTAAGGTCAATGAGGACTCAGGATATGAAGGAATCTGTTGCACAGAATCCTACAACTTTAGTGAGTTAACTAACTTCCTAAGCAAGGAGGTTGCTAGATGCCAGAGAACATGAATCTACAAATATTCATTGTGCCAGAAAGTCACCAAAGAGGGAAAAGACTTCCATTTTTTGCAGAAAGCAACATGGCCAAGCAAGACTATAACTCATCTTGGTGGCTGAGAAGCTCTATATATTGCTCCTAAAGTAAACTCTACTGACACTGATAGACAGCAAGAGGGTAATTTCGATTAACATAAGTCTCACTTTAACTTGATCTTAAATGTCTAGCATAAAGGTACCACAAAATATGTATGAAAATAATACCGTAGTAATAAAAGTTAGTTATAAAAAGGCCTCCAAGCCTGGGCATGGTGGCATGCACCTGTAATCCCAGCTCTTTGGAGGCTGTAAACAGGTGGATCACTATGAGTCTGATCTAGTAGTGAGATCCTGAACATCCTGTAGACCCTTCCCTAAAAGTTAAAAAAAGGCCTCCCAGCACTAACTGTAGCCATTTCCAGTTACATCTGTAGCTGACCACTGTCTTGGCTAATTAAAGCAGGGAAACCTACATTAGAATCGATAAAAGTTTATGAAGTGTGTGTTTGTTTTTATATTTAGTACAGGGTCTACAGGATAGCACTACACACCTTGGACTTGTGATGATTCTCCTGTTTCAGCCTCCCAAGCACGGGGATTACTGGCATGCACCACCACACCGAGTCTCAATCACCATCTCAGCACATCCTGGGGGCGCAGCTGGCACAGCAAGCCTGAAATCAAACCCCAGTCCCTACATCTGCCTAAGCAGCTGCTCTAGTCTGCCAAGCTATCTAGCCAGCCATTAAAAAGTGTTTTCAAATTTCTTATCTCCATTTTTCATAGCTAAAGCTAGAGGGATTTAGGACAAGAAATATGACAATGATAGATAAATTCCATCAGTAGAGGGGCCTGAGAACCAACCGGGTACAATCGCTATTCCAGTCCCTTAACAGCACTTTCTGGATGTGGCTCTTTTCCCATCTTGCCTTCTGATTCCAGTGCACCTGCTTTGGTTATACAAGCTTTAATTTCGTGGAACATGTGCTTATTCTTTCCTGGAGGCTGCCAAACTCCCAGTGATCATACAGATGGAACCAATGACAAAAGTGTCAGACTGTTTTCTGGGATCCAAGATACATCAGATTAGCTCTGTGGAGACGGACCCTCTGTGCTTTGTGCCACACTGACTCTTCTCAGCTTGAAGTAGATAGAAGAAAACCATGCCCCTTCTCCCCAGCTGAAGTCAGGGATTCCTCTTAGAGGGTGGAATAATACACATAGCTAAGTAAGGTAGAAAAGTAGTAAGCAGTGAGACAGAGCTAGGTCCTCAAGGGAACCAGTGCAGAAGATGAGAGCACGTCAAAACTGTGGCTGGAGGGACACCTGAATGCGACTAAAATCACAATGGCCAGATTTACAGACTTCCGGAAGGGATAACTAGAAGCTTCAGATTGTTGTATTTGTAGCACCTCTTTGAGATTTCGCATATAAACAAACCATTATCTCATTAGAGGTGGGCCATCCTCACCACCCACTAAGGTTAAGAGCAGGGCTACAAAAGTAAAAAGACTAAGACTACAGATTATCTGCCAGGTTTTGTTTCTATTGGATCCATATTACCTAAATGACTACATTTGTAATCTTAATGGTTGATTGTAGTTCTAAGTCATGTTGTACCCATTTTCTGTGGTTTTGCTCTACAAAACTACATCAGCAAAGTGGGTATATTGGTGCTCCATTTGGGACTACTCCTGTCTCTAGGAGCTATTCCTATGCTCCATACCTATTCCCCATTCTTTTTCCCTACTACATTGTCCTCTCTTTAAAAAATTAGAGAATTTATTTCCTAAATTCTTATGTCTAAGGCACATCTCTCTGTATTTTTTTTTTTATCAGTACTGGGAATTGAACCTGGAGCACTATGTTGAGCTACATACCAGACCAGTTTTTATTTTGAAAACAGGTCTTGCTAAACGGATAATTCATCTAAGTTAGGCTGAAAATTGTGATCTTCCTGTCTCAGGCTCCTTGAATATTGGAAATGCCAGCATTTATCACCATGCTTAGTTCTTCTTATAGCTTGTATGAACATTTCTATAAGTTTTCACTCTCTTCTTTTTCATCTTATTCTGTCTTTGGGTGTTACTATTCATATGAGCTTTCAGTTTTGAATGATTCTGACATTAGGCACTGTGCTAAACTCTTTTTTTGTGTGCTAAATTCTTAACTTGTGCTTAATGGCACTTACATTATAGGAGTGTAAAGATATTGAATTTTATAGATATGAAAATTGAAGCTTAGCAAAGTTAAGTAACTTGCCTACGGTCATGTGGTTAGGAAGTGATAGAGTTATTTCTGAACTCAAGTTGTCCATAATATTGGTGCTATTTCATGAATACTGGGCACTCATTTGCCTAAGTTCAACCTATTTCATCTTAACAATAGTTTGTTAAACAAATGGTACCCTCATTGTATGACCTCAGAAAGATTAAGTAAATTCCTGGAAGTCACATAGCTTATATAATTGCAGTGGTTCTCAAACTTTCTAATGCCATGACCCCGCAATGCAGTTCCTCATGTTGCGGTGACCCCAAACCAAAAAAAAAATCTTGGTGGCTACTTCAAAACTGTAATTTTGCTACTGTTATGATTTGGAATGGCTTTAGGCGACCTTGTGTTTTGACCATTCGACCTCCGCCGGGGTTGCAACTCACAGGTTGAGAACCACTGTAAAGTTTTAGATAATCTATTATTGAAATACTTGTATTAAGCCGGACGTGGTGGCGCACGCCTGTAATCCCAGCACTCGGGAGGCTGAGGCAGGAGGATCAGTGCGAGTTCGAGACCAACCTGGGCTACAAAAGTGAGCTCAAGGCCAGCCTGAACTGCACAGTGAGACCCTGTCTCAAAAAG